>VZUI01038433.1:0-32777 GCA_013401135.1 Cettia cetti | reverse complement strand
TAGAATAGAATAGAATAGAATAGAATAGAATAGAATAGAATAGAATAGAATAGAATAGAATAGAATAGAATAGAGTTCAGTTGGACGGGACCTACAGTGATCACCCTGTCCAGCTGCCTGACCACTTCAGGGCTGCCCAAATCAAAGCATCTTGATTATTACAATGTAATTTAATATAACAATACAATAGAACTCTCTAATTTTTTGAACTGGTTTTGAAGGCAGAGCCATCCCTTTGGGCTGTGCCTGCTCTCAGCCCAGTGCTGGCAGCAGTTCTGAGCCACAATTAGAGATCTGACCCCTCCAAAGGCTTGGATTTGGTTCTGCTGCCCCAATCTGGTGACTTCCTCCCTTCCTCTGCCTCCCCAAAGCTGCTCCAGCGCCTCCTGGACGATCGCAAGGCCACGGTGGAGATGATCCAGGCGGAGGGCGACCGGATCGCGCAGTCGGCCGAGCCCGCGGACCGGGACAAGATCGTGGGGCAGCTGGAGAGCCTGGCAGGGCGCTGGGCAGGGCTGCTGGGCAGGGCAGCTGCCAGGTGAGGGGTGCTGGCAGCTGCCAGGTGAGGGGTGCTGGCACTGGCTCAGCCAGCCAGTGGCGGTGCCCCAAGCCCGGGGTGACGGCGTGCGGGAAGCTGGCGGAGATTTTGGTGCAGATACATCCTGGAAATGTGGAAACAGCTGGAGAACACGAGGAATCAAAGGCTGGCTGGGAGCTGATGCTGATAGCAGAGGTTTACAATGGCAGGGGAGAGCAGAGATTAAATAATTTCCCTGCAGGGGAGGGATGTTATTTTTATTCCTGTAAGCTTTAACGTTTAGCAACATCCTGTTGACACCTTTATGCTGCCAGAATCTTGTTTATGAGTTACTTATTTCTACCTAAGCTGATATTTGAGGTTATGAAGTCACTTCTGAGGGCCAGATTGGACCCTTCTCCATGTTTTTAATCATTGCCAACAAGTTGGACTGTCCATCCTGGGCTATCCACCCAGAACTGTCTTTAACCAGAAGCTCTGAAAGACCAAGAGCCTGGCCACAAACTGAGTGGCCTTCAAGACAGTGATAGGGATAGAATATAAGGGAGCTGGAACTAAATGATCTTTAAAGTCCTTTCAGATCTCAAACTGTTTCATGAAAAGCTGCACAATGGGGAAGCCCTTCTGCCACCTTCCCAGGGTGATAAACTGGATCCTAAAGGCACAGCTGCGGGAAAAGCTTATTGTGCAGTTCCTCCACATTGATTTTTGTCTTTGCCTGACAATGGTGTCTCACCTTGCTCTGAACGGAGCTGCTTTGGTTCCTTCTTCCAAATACCTGAAGCTGCTTCCCATGCCTGGCTCCAGCTGGGAGCTGCTCCTTGGTGTTTTCATTGACTCAAAGAATCATAGACTGGTTTTGGTCAGAGGGGACCTTCAAAACCATCTTGTTCCAACCCCCTGCTGTGAGCAGGGACACCTTCCACCAGACCAGGTCGCTCAGGGCCACATCCAACCTGGCCTTGAACAATTATTTCCTTCTGATTTTATGATTACTTTTTTATAGGCAGAAGCAGCTGGAGGATATCTTGGTGCTGGCAAAGCAGTTCCATGAAACCACAGAGCCCGTGTCTGACTGGCTGTCAGTGACAGAGAAGAAACTGGCCAACTCTGAGCCCATTGGTACCCAAACTGCCAAAATCCAGCAGCAGATCAGCCGCCACAAGGTAGGACCTGTGCAGGAACAGGATGGAGGTGGTTGGAATCAGGTCCCACTCCAGCAGTTGTTTCCACCACAACCAGAGGGGGTTTTAGCACAAACAAGGACTGGAGGAGTTATCCAGGCTGTTTTATGTACAGAGAAGGCTGCAAGCCTTCACCCACCAGCGTGGGTAAACATTAAACCAATGTCCTTGCACCTCCCAGCAGATCTGGTTAGAAAAAACCCATTCCCATTCATGTGTTTCTTTTTAATTTCGACTCAGTTTGCCCATTCACGGGTGGCCTTTGTGTCTCCTCCATTTTTTCAGTTGCATTCCCGTCGCATTCCCCCTTTTACGTTTTACATTGCGTTCCTTTTATTTTCCTCATCCTCCACTCATTTTTTTTTCTTTTCCCCCCCACCCCTTTCTGTTGTCCATTCTGCCCTCCACCATTCAGGCTCTTGAGGAAGAGATAGAGAGCCACGCTGCCGACGTGTCTCGGGCGCTGGGGGTCGGGCAGTCGCTGTCCTCCCTGAGCTGTGCCGCCGAGCAGAGGCTGCTGGCAGAGAGATTAGAGGCTCTGCAGAGCCGCTACGGCGAGGTCCGGGAGCGGTGCAGCCGGAAGGCAGCACTGCTGGACCAAGCTCTGGCCAACGCCAGGCTTTTTGGGGAGGAGGAGGTGGAAGTGCTCAACTGGCTGGCTGAGGTGGAGGACAAGCTGGGCTCAGTGTCCATAAAGGATTACAAACGGGACGTCCTGCAGAAGCAGCATGCCGACCAGCTGGTATTTTCCTTTTTTGTTTTGGTTTTTTTTTTCTTTCCTTCCATGTTTGTGTTGTTTGTTTTGTTGCATTTTATCTGGTTTTGTTTATGTTTCTGGCCTGACTTTAATTTTGCGAAGCTCGTTGCGCTGCTGGGTCTCTCTGAGGCTTGGAGAGGAGTGTAAAGAGATTTCATGTGTTATAAACAACAACTGTAGCCCCCCCCCCTCCAAAAAATGGGTTTCTCAAGGCGGGGGAACTTCAAATGGTTTGTTTGATTTGTGAACAGTGTCTGAGCCAGCTTGGCCACCCTGTGCCTTCAGAAAGCTGGATGCTGTTTCCAAAACTGAGAGCTGGAAAAGCCTGGTGGGTTTTTGGAGCTGGGCTGGCCACCGAGGAAGCCTCTGCTTCCGCTCCCTGGGGTTGTGCAGGCTCTGTTCAGGAGTGAGGTTCTGTTTAATACAAGGGCGAGTCCTTTGGTGACACAGATCCAATGGGTTGGGTTGGGTTTGCTCTGAGATTTGGGCCTTTGAGTCCCAAAAATCCCAATAATTCCCAGAGCAGGATGACTGGACAGTTTTCAGGTGGGTTGTCCACCCTGCCTGTGCTCAGTAGGGAGGTTCATGCCCTCCATAGCATCTCTGGCTGGCAGGACACAGGGACCTGCCCACAGCAGAATAACCTAAATTTGCCTTTTTCTTCAGGCTCTGAATGAGGAAATTGTGAATAGGAAGAAGAACGTGGACCAAGCCATTAGAAATGGACAAGCTCTCCTGAAGCAAACCACAGGTAACACAGAGGAGATCTTGGCACACTCTGGGAAATGTGGGGGGTCTGGGAATCCAGAATTCCTTGGGAAGCCCGTGCTCTGTTGGGTGGAGGCTTTTCTCCCTCAGGTCTTCATTTCCTTTTGGAAACTCCCAAAATAGCTGGTTTGCATCCAGGCTTGCATTCACAAACACTCCAGCTTAGGATTTGCTTGGTCCCAAAATCCCAACCTCACAGCTTGGGGAGCGGGTGATTCCCACTGCTGCTGTGGGGATGCTCAGTGCTGAGGGAGGCTTTTCTCACTGCAGCCAGCTGCTAAATCACATGGAAAAGAGGTTAAAAATACCCCCAGCCCTCTCCTAATATTGCTTTCCCAGACTGAGCAGTTGTGGCTGTTGCCACGTGGGTGTGAGTTTATGTTTATGAGTGGGAAGAGAGGTCGGGGCGCTGCGTTTCCTTCAGATGTGGTCTCAGAGCAGATGTACAGCCCTGTGTCCTTGTGGGAGCTGTGGAGCAGGAAGAGTGATTACAAAGGATTTGGCAGGCAGCTCTGTGTCCTCTTAGAAACAGCAGCGAGGGGTGAACTGACCCTTTTTTTCTTGGAGCTGTGACACGTTGCTGAGAACTGAGTTGGGGTGGCTTTGGGGCTTGTGGCAAGGCTGGGCTTTGCAGCATGCTCCCATCCTATCCCATCCCAGGGATGAGGTGGATGTTATGCTGGTGGAAAATGTTGACTCTAAGTAAAAACGGGCTGCAGTTGCATTAACACAAAGAAAAGTGAGGCTGGAATTCACTGTTTAAAAGGGGGAGGGACAGAGAAGGCTCCTGAAGCCTCCTGGGCTGGCTCCTTCAGCCCTCAGAGCCCAGCATCATTTTCTCCTTGCTGCAGGGGAGGAGGTGCTGCTGATCCAGGAGAAGCTGGATGGAATCAAGACTCGCTACTCCGACATCACCGCCGCCAGCTCCAAGGCCCTGCGCACGCTGGAGCAGGCCAGGCAGCTGGCCACCAAATTCCAGTCCACCCACGAGGAGCTCACTGGGTGGATGAGCAAGGTGGAGGACGAGCTGGCCTCCAGCGGGGCACAATCCCCTGCTGGAGAGCAGATCCCCCAGTTCCAGCAGCGGCAGAAGGTGGGAGAGCAGCGCCCTTTGGGGTGGGGATGTGTGAGGGCAGTTTGCTCTCTGCTTTGGGAGGCTGGGGAGGAGCTGGGAAGGGCACACATCCATGGGTGCCTTCCACAGGAGCTAAAGAAGGAGGTGATGGAGCACAGGCTGGTCCTGGACACGGTGAACGAGGTGAGCAGGGCTCTGCTGGAGCTGGTGCCCTGGAGAGCCCGGGAGGGGCTGGATAAACTCGTGTCGGACACCAACGAGCGCTACAAGCTGGTCAGTGACACCATCAAGCAGAGGGTGGAAGAAATCGATGCTGCTATTCAGAGGTCTCAGCAGGTGAGTGAAAAACCCCTGCAGGGGTTTCTTGGGAGAGCAGGAGTGAGCGGCCAAGCACTGCTCATCACACGTGGCAGCGGGAGGGATGGCAAGCACAGCCAGACATGAAGGGCAAATTGTTGGAATTCTAGAAAATCCCATCAGGAATGCCAAGGGATGGACCCCAGCAGCAGCATGTGGCAGCAGGGGTGGTGGCTGAGCCGTCCTGTGTGTGGTTTTGGGATGGGATAACTCTGGAGGAGCACTGTGTTATCCTGCCTGTGAACTTCTGCCAGCAGGAGTGATGGAGATGGTGTAAAACTGGTGACAGGTGACTGTCAAAGCTGGGAAGACATCATCCCCTGCTGGGAGAGCACAGGGATTTGTTCCAGGCCAACAGTCCTCCCCAAAAAGGCTTGTCCTGTGTGAACTGGAGGCTGTGGAGTGCTGGGAATACCTGGCCTCGCTCCATGGAGGTTGTTCTCCATGAAGGAGCAAAGAAAATGCTCCTGTTTATAGAGATGTCCCTTTCCCTGCAGGCAGGGAGGGTGTAGGGAGAGGTGGCTGCTCCAGCATGCCCCAAAACCAGCTGCAGGAGCCACAAGGGCAGCGTGGAGTCCAAAACCTGAGCCCCATCCCAGTGTCCCCTTCTCCTCCACACGTTTGTCACCGAGTCCCGCTGGGTCCCTCTGTGATTCCCGCTGTCCCCAGCTCTCCGTGTGCTCCATCCCTGCTGCCCAGCACTGAGCACTGCCCCTCCTCTCCCCTGTGCCAGTACGAGCAGGCAGCTGATGCAGAGCTGGCCTGGGTGGCCGAGACCAAGAGGAAGCTGATGGCTCTGGGTCCCATCCGCCTGGAGCAGGACCAGACAACGGCTCAGCTGCAGGTGCAGAAGGTCTGTGTGCACCCCCTGATGGGTTGGGTGGGGTGGGCAGCAAGGAGGGATGGCCCACTTTGGGTCGTGGGATGCATTTTGGGGGGAGCAGCTTTACCCTGGGGTGTGCAGTGCTGAGCACAGAGCACCAGCAGAGATGTAACACTTGTCCTTGAGATGTGAAAGGGAAAAAAAAAAAAAATTGCTCTAAATCATCCAAGTATTGTGTTTCCCAAGATAAAAAGCTTCTTGGCTGTTTACAGGAGCCATTTAGGGCTTGATGGGGGCTTAGCTTTGGTCTCCCTTGGGAGAACTGCTCCCATGGAAGCTTTTCCTTGTGGCCACCAGAGCAAAGCTCTGCCAGGGTCTCACCGGTGCTGGCAGCAGGAAGGGTTTAGAGAAATGTATATATTGATTAATGAGGGTGGTTTCCATTTGCTTTTTGCTCATTGTTCCCTGCAGTGAGGGACTCCACAGTTCCCTCCCAGCAGCCAGACGTGGAACAAAGAGGTGCTGGAGGGGTTGGGGTTTTTTTTTTCTCTATATCTTTGAGATGAGCTCATGCCTGAAAGAACGTGCACTTTAAATAAACGGCCCTTTTCTTCCCTTTGCCTGGGCAATCAGAGCAGCACGCAGGCTTATTGGATTTAAAATTAAAGAAAAAAAAAGGAAAATAAGACACTGTTTTAAGAGATGAGGGACTGAACTGTCGAGCATTAAGTTAAATTGAGCTCAGCTTCCCACTGTTAATCTCGTGGACCTTGGGAATGGCAAAGTTATTGGTGGATGCAGCTCTGGAGAGCATCATTTTGTGGGATAACATTCACTAACAAATGGATGATGGAGTTTTTTTCCTCCAGTGAGGACCTTGGGTGTGGATCATACCTAATTTTAAGAGCTGTTTTCAGGTCTTAAAAGAGAGAGGTTGGTGTAGATGTGGAAAACAGGCTGGAATCTGCATTCCCAGCCAGATTTTCAGTTTGCCACAGGACGCAAGCTCTGAGTTTTGCGGGGTCTCTTTGGCAGGAGGATGCTGTGGATGGGCTGGGGAGAGGTTGGGCTCAGCTCTGAGTTCTCCCCTTGCTCTTTCTGCAGGCGTTTTCCATCGACATCATCCGGCACAAAGACTCCATGGACGAGCTCTTCAGCCAGCGCAACGAGATCTTCGGCACCTGTGGCGAGGAACAAAAAGCTGTTCTCCAGGTGAGCCCCCTCTGCTATTTACTGCAACAGGAGGGCACAGAGAGGCAAATCCTCAGCCTTTGCATGAGCTGCAGGAGTTTAAAATTACTCCATCCTTAGCAATTCCCACCAGCCTTAGCAGGAATCTCCTTACGTTTATGACTCTCCTTTATTGCCTATTTTTATTGCAAGGTTTTGGGGATGGGGAGGGGGAGATTCCCGAGGCTGCTTTAACTGGAATTACAATGTGAAAGGCCACCAAAGGCACCTCCTTCTCTTCCAGCTCGCAGCATGGAGCTGGCCCTATTCCTGGGCCTTTTTGCATCCTTCCCATAACTCTCCTCCCTCTTTTTTTTTAGGAGAAAACCGAGTCCCTGGTGCAGCAGTATGAGGCTGTGAGCCAGCTCAACTCGGAGCGCTACGCCCGCCTGGAGCGTGCCCAGGTCCTGGTCAACCAGTTCTGGGAGACCTACGAGGAGCTGAACCCATGGATTGAGGAGACCCAAGCCCTCATCTCCCAGCTGCCACCCCCAGCCATCGACCATGAGCAGCTCAAGCAGCAGCAGGATGACATGAGGGTAAGAGGATGCAGAGTTTGCACCTCCTGTCCATCAGTTCTGCTCTCAATAGAGGGCAGGGGCAAGAGCACCTTTTTCTTCTGAATTTTCCTCCTTTTTTCCCTCTTTCCTGTTCTTTTGGGGGAGTTTGCTTGTATAATGCAAGAATGCCACGTGGAAATCCCTTGTTGTGTTGGAGCACGCCTTATCAAAATTCAGCTCACTTCCAAGGAAACCGGGCTGCTTTTGGATCTCCTTCCTGCTCGTGGCAGGAAAAAAACACTTTGTGCTTTTAGGGTAGAGACTGCAAAGCAAAAAATTCCCAGTGGGGTTCCCTGTGGAGCTGTGGGGAGGGTCAGAGGCTGGGGAAGGACCTGTGCCAGGCGCTGTGCCATAGCCATGTTGGGAAGAGCCGAGTGCCATGTGCTTGGCAGATGCTGGGGCATGAAATCCAGGGTGTGAGTTCCTCCCAGATACGATCACTGCTCTTGGAGTGCTGTTTGGAATAAATAGGCAGCAGCTCGCAGCAGATTTCTAAACAAATGTGGGTTTTTCTCCCCCTTCCTCTATTCCCTAGCAACTGAGAGAGTCCATCGCTGAACACAAACCTCACATCGACAAGCTGCTGAAAATCGGGCCTCAGCTCAAGGACCTCAACCCCGAGGAAGGGGAGATGGTGCAGGAAAAATACTCCAGGGCTGAGGCCTTGTATGCCAAAATCAAGGAGGAGGTTTGCCAGCGGGCCCTGGCGCTCGACGAGGCCTTCTCTCAGTCCACCCAGGTAGGCTGGGGTGCCAGGGAGGTGAATCTTCCTCTCACAGCCCCACTGGGAGAGCCACGTGCTTTGGAATGTGGTTTTATTCCCCCTGTAAAACTCCTTTATAAGGCATAATGTGGTCAGGCACCTCCAGGGTAGTTTCCTGCTGGCTGTGGGAGCAGAGGAGAAGGCTTTTGAGGCTCCACACAGTAAATAGGGTCGTAAATTTTTACGGCCTCAGTAATGATGCTGGTTCAAAGGGGCTGCTCTGGCATCCACCCAAGGTTGGAAAGCGCCTCTTGAAAGAGCTTGAAGAGATAATTTTCAGTTCTGATAAGCTGAGAGTGCAGTGAGCAGCCATGGGATGCTTTGTATGGAGAGGTAACGGATGACTCTGGGGTCTGGGCATCTCCTGAGGAGGTGGGTGAGTACAGGAGGAGAAATAGGAAAGGAAGGGCAGAGACTGGAGGTGCTAAAGTCCAGAAAGGGGGTGAAGTGCTCCTGCTGCTGAGGGCTGATGACCCCCAGTTATGTTTCATTTCACCCCGTGTTACCGTAGCGCGGTTGGTTTTTGTCACGTCCTGGGTGTTTATTTTCTTAATTCCTGTATTGTGTAGTCACTTCTCTTGGTTTGCACTTGTATTAACTCCGAGTTTTTCCCCCCCACATTCCCCTCCCCTCTCATCTCTCACTCCCATTGTGGAATGTGTTTGTCTGTGTGTGTTGCTGCCTGTGCCCGTCCTCCCCACATGGTCCCATTTCATTCTTGTGTTGACTGCGCCCCACCATTGCAGATTTCGGAGGTAAGCGAGTCCCCCCACCACAGATGTTCATTTACCCTCCCTGGCCTGATTCTATTTGACACCCAGACTTTCATTTCTGGTCCATGCACAGCTCAGCAGAACGTGCTTACAAATTAACGCCGGGGTGGGGGGCCTGGAATCACATTTTTTGGGATGGCTTTCGTTGCGTTGCTGCCTGGTCTCAGCTTCTGCTGGGAATGCTTCCTGCAGGGCAGAGGTTTTGCTTTTGGAAGGGTTCACACTGCTCCAGCTGGATGTGCTGGCTTGCTCCTGCTTGTTGGCTGAGCCAGCCTGTCCTGATCAACTTTGCACCGAGAGCCCCGGCCTCTCTCTGCTGGGAGAGCCTGGGATTTGGTGGGCACCTGCACTGGTGTGTTCCCAGTAGGAACTGGGAGAGGGCCAGAGCAGCTCCAGTGCTGAGCTGTCCTTCCCACCAGCAGAGACAGTTTGGGATCTTTAAGGCCAAAGTTGACTTCTCTTTGAAGAAACAACAATAATCCCTGCTAGACTCCCCTCCCTCCCTCACTTTCTGGCTTTCTGGTTCTGCTTCTGAGGCCGCAGCTCCTCCCCACCCGCATGCAGCTCCCGCTGACCCTGAAAGCTGGGATGGGTTTCCACTGGCCTTGCACCAGGTGGAGATTCCCATCAGCACCAAACACGGGCGCTTTTCCAGCAGCATTTCTTGCCTGGGTATTCCCTCAACCAGCACTGAGGTTGCTCAGCCAGCAAAACCGAGACGACAGCAAAAAAAAAGCTAATTTTTAGGGCAGAATCCAAGGTGCTGCCGTGTTTGGGTCACAGGTGCTCTGTGAGTGTCTGTGGGTGCTCTGTGGGCTGTGCTGGAGCAGGGCAGGTGTGAGCAGGAGGCTGCAGAGGTGCCATTGCCGCTGCAGAGGTGCCGTTGCTGCTGCAGAGGTGCCGTTGCCGCTGCAGAGGTGCCATTGCCGCTGCAGAGGTGCCATTGCCGCTGCAGAGGTGCCATTGCCGCTGCAGAGGTGCCGTGGCCGCTGCAGAGGTGCCATTGCTGCTGCAGGGGTGCCGTGGCCGCTGCAGAGGTGCCATTGCTGCTGCAGAGGTGCCATTGCTGCTGTCGCAGGCGCTGTCCATCTCCGAGGCGGTCATGCTGGCTGCTCCACGGTGTCACTTTGTCCCCTCCCTCCTGCCCTAATGGCTTTGCTCCTCTCCAGTTCCACGACAAGATCGAGCCCATGCTGGAGACCCTGGAGAGCCTCTCCTCCCGCCTGCGCCTGCCGCCCCTCATCCCCGCCGAGGTGGACAAGATCCGGGAGTGCATCAGCGAGAACAAGAACTCCACGGTGGAGCTGGAGAAGCTGCAGCCCTCCTTCGAGGCCCTCAAACGCCGTGGGGAAGAGCTCATCAGCCGCTCCCAGGGAGCAGACAAGGACCTGGCAGCCAAAGGTACCTCTGGGGGGATTGAAGTGTCCAACTTCACCCCAAACCATCGCTGCTGGGGAGGCTTTGATGTCCCAGGGGTGTTATTTGGGGGGTTCTCCTGGCTTTAGGACCAAGGATGAGTCCTCAGATGAATTTGGGGTGTTCTCCTGGCTCTAGGTGGAAGGATGAGTCTTCTGGATAAATTTGGGGGGTTCTCCTGGCTCTAGGGGGAAGGATGAGTCTTCTGGATGGATTTGGGAGGTTCTCCTGGCTTTAGGACCAAGGATGAGTCCTCAGATGAATTTGGGGAGTTCTTGTGGCTCTTGGGGGAAGGATAAGTCCTCTGGATGGATTTGGGAAGTTCTCCTGGCTTTAGGGGAAAGGATGAGTCCTCTGGACAGATCTGGGAGGTTCTCCTAGCTTCAGGACCAAGGATGAGTCTTCTGGATGAGTTTGTGGGGTTCTCCTGGCTCTAGGGGGAGGGATGAATCCTCTTTATGGATTTGGGAGGTGTCCTGGACTTAGGACCAAGGTTGAGTCCTCTGGATGGATTTGGGAGGTTCTCCTGGCTTTAGGACCAAGGTTGAGTCCTCTAGATGGATTTGGGAAGTTTTCCTGGCTTTAGGACCAAGGATGAGTCCGATGATGGATGGATGGGTGGATGGATGTGCCTGCTTCCATCTGGAACAGACAGTTTGGCATCAATCAGCAGAGGAAAAAAAGTATTTGTGGCTTCTCAGCCCAGCTGGCCTCTTGTTGGTGGCCCCTGGGACAGGATTTGTTGATGTCGATTCAGCATCTAATGGAGGGGAGGGACATCCCCCAGCACAAAAAACCCATCAGCACGATTGGCACTAATTGGCACCTTCCTTGGCAGCTCAACAGGCAGCTCATGGACTGAGTGAGCAGGGACTTCATGCTAGAGGTGGCCAGAACAGAGGTTTGTTGGAGGGAGAGTGTGTGGGCAAATTTGCCCCTAGCTTGCACATAAATAAAAGCTTTTCTGCAAGCTGGAGTTTCTCACGTCCCTCAGCATCTCCCAGAGTTACTGCTCTGATAGTCCTGGCCATCTTTATTCCCCTCTGGGTATTCTGTTGGCTGTTTCTGAGTGTTTTCAAAATGCTCTTGCATTGTCAGTAGGTTTCCTTCTTCACTGAATACTTTAATTTCCTTCCACAGTCATCCAGGACAAGTTGGATCAGATGGTTTTCTTCTGGGAGGACATCAAAGCTCGGACCGAGGAACGTGAAATGAAGTTCCTTGATGTCCTGGAGCTTGCAGAGAAGTTCTGGTACGACATGGCAGCACTCCTGACAACCATCAAGGACACCCAGGACATTGTCCACGACCTGGAGAGCCCAGGCATTGACCCCTCCATCATCAAGCAGCAGGTGGAAGCAGCAGAGGTGAGGCCCATGGGGCTGTTCCTCCAAGTCTGAAGCTTATCTGCTAAATTGGGAATATCTTAGATCATAAATCAGTTTTGTAGGCGGTCACTCAGATTATGAAGAGTTATTCCCGTTGCAGTTTGGAGCTGCAAGGCAAAAAACAGAAGTGGATTTCACACATCCTTCACCTCAAATCACATTATCTGCTGCTGTTTTGGGAAGCACACCGAGCTCTGTGTGGTCAGAGCTCTGTGCCCACTTGCTTGGAGTGGTGTGGAAGCTTGCAGGGCTCTGCTCCCACCCCAAGCCAGAGGCTGGCTGACGTAGGAAGAATATATTTAGATTTTGGTCAGACCAGAGATAAGTGCTTGGATTTGTGTGTTGCTGGTTGCTTCAAGTAAGTGGCAAAATCCTTTTCAGGTGGATTTGAGTTGACTCAGGCCTTGAGGAGCATGGAAGTTTCCTTATGCTTTGTTAAGTTTAACCTCACTGCTCCCTTTTCATAACCATTCTGACTCTGGTTTGCACCTTTTGAGCCTCAAAACCCTCACTCCTGTATTGACAAACCCTCCTGTAAACAGCACATCTCCTGTAAACATCACATCTCCTGTAAACATCTTCAACCAGGACAGTTCAGGCTCACAGCAAAAAGCAGATCTTCTTATTTTAGCCCCAGAGGTGGGAGCACACCGGGGTGGTGGTGATGACAAAGTTGGCCACCTGCTCTCCGTGTCACCTGCTCCCGGGCTTTGGAGTTGGGCTGTTGGCCAAGGTGCAGGACACTGGAGCAGGAAGGCCACTCCTGCTCCTGGAGCAACTTTGGAAGAGGGTTTGATCATAAAGGTTTTTCTTCTGTGGCTGTGCCTCTGCAGACTATCAAGGAGGAGACAGATGGATTGCACGAAGAGCTGGAGTTCATCCGCCTCCTCGGGACCGACCTAATCTTTGCCTGTGGCGAGACTGAGAAGCCAGAAGTGAAGAAGAGCATTGATGAGGTGGGGAGAGCCAGCAGCTTCCCCTCCAGATAAAATCAGGTGGGAGCAAGTGGGAGCTCTGGTTGAGGAGCCTAACAAATCTTTGTGGGCAATCCCGTGTTCCGCAGATGAACAACGCGTGGGAAAACCTGAACAAAACGTGGAAGGAGAGGCTGGAAAAGCTGGAGGAAGCCATGCAGTCAGCTGTGCAGTACCAAGATACACTCCAAGTAAGAGGCAGGGCTGCTGGTGTGGAGTGGGTGGACCTTGGGAACACACTGTGAACCCTCTCCCTGGAGTTGTGCTGGAATTTGCATTTCCTTAAAGCAGGGAGCATCTCCTGGGCGAGTGTCTGCAGGCTCTGAGGGAGCCTGAGCTCAACCACCAGCTCTGAGGAGGAGCATTGGTCTTCCCAAATCTTGATTTCTGCTCAGAGCAGCAGGATGAGGGAGGGCAAGAGGGAGCTGCACAGGCAGAGCTGCCCTGACAGACGAATTTCTCAGCTGTGGGGTGGTGGAGGGAACATCTTTATCCCCTGACCAGCTGCAGGGGGGACACTTGGCCATTCCCTAACGTTGTCCTTGCTCCTTCCAGGCCATGTTTGACTGGCTGGACAACGCTGTGATCAAACTGTGCAACATGTCCCCTGTGGGCACCGACCTCAGCACGGTCAAGGAGCAGATGAATGAGATGAAGGTAGCTGGGAGGGGAGGGACTGGTTCTGCGGCGCTGCTTGGCCTCACAGAGCTCCAGTGATTCACTCGCTTCTGGTTCTTGTCCTGCTTGTCTTGGCAGGAGTTTAAAATGGAGGTTTACCAGCAGCAGATTGAGATGGAAAAGCTTAATCACCAAGGTGAACTGATGCTAAAAAAGGCTACGGATGAGACAGACAGAGACATCATCAGGGAACCACTGACAGAGCTCAAACATCTCTGGGAGAACTTGGGCGAGAAAATTGCTCACAGACAGGTAGAGTGAACACCCGGGGCTGTCACAAGATGAAACTGGCTGTGGTGCTCCCCAACCCTTTAAAACTCCCCTTTTCCATCCCTGTCCTTGCCCAGCACAAGCTGGAAGCCGCCCTGCTGGCACTGGGCCAGTTCCAGCACGCCCTGGCAGAGCTGATGGCCTGGCTGACCCACACTGAGGAGCTGCTGGATGCCCAAAAACCCATCAACGGGGACCCAAAAGTCATCGAGGTCGAACTTGCAAAGCACCACGTGAGTGTTTCCCCACTCCAGATACGTTTTTAGTCCGTTCCCATGGCAGGACTCAATTTCTCATGGAGGGTTTGAGCTGTTTTGGTCCCTAGGAGCAGACAGGGTGTTTAGGAGAGGTGTCCAACGTTCTCCCACCTCGTGCAGGTGCTGAAGAACGACGTCCTGGCCCACCAAGCCACCGTGGAGACGGTGAACAAAGCAGGGAACGAGCTGCTGGAGTCGAGCGCAGGGGACGATGCCAGCAGCCTGCGGAATCGCCTGGAGAAGCTGAATTCCTGCTGGGAATCAGTGCTGCAGAAGACAGAGGAGAGGGAGCAGCAGCTGCAATCCACGCTCCAGCAGGTCAGCAAGGGGCATTGGGAATGGGATGCAACTTCCCCCTTTGTTTTAGGGAGAAATAAAGGGGGGAAAGAGTGGGTTGTTTTTTTTAATGGAAGTTTTTCTGTGACTCCTGTGGTTCAGTGCCTGCCCAGAAGCACAGTGGGGGAGCAGGCACACCTGTGGGTTGTGGACACACCACGTCTCACCCTCCTGAACACACTGGCACATCCAGCTCTGCCTCTTTATCTGCTTTCAAAGCAAACACAGCGTTACCCCCTGGCACATGATCAATGGTGGCTGATGTCATCTGATCCGGGGCCGATTCTCTGTTCCTGAACAGGCTCAGGGTTTCCATGGTGAGATTGAAGACTTCCTCCTGTGGCTAACGAGGATGGAGAGCCAATTGTCAGCATCGAAACCCACAGGAGGTCTGCCAGAAACTGCCCGGGAACAGCTCAATGCCCACATGGTAATTTCTCAGGAGAGATTTTTTTTTTTTTTTTTCCCCAATGCTTTTAATTCAGCAAATTCCTGTCAAATATCAGCATCAAAACTTCTCCTTTCTGTGTGTGATGGGGAAAAGAGGCTGCTCTGGTCTCCTCTTAAAGATCATTTTGCACTTGATGCCTGGAACAACCATCAGGATGCTTTAACCACCTTTTCTCAGCTCAAAGTGTCGCTCTGCTGTCACTTCCCAACCTCATGTTCCCATCACCTGGAGCTTTGCAGCACAACGTGTTCCCTCTCTGAGCTTTTCTCTGCCCAACCCTTTGGTGGTGGCTCTTTGCAGGAGCTGTACAGCCAGTTCAAAGCCAAGGAGGATGTCTACAGCCAGCTGCTGGCCAAGGGGAGGCTGATGCTGCTCAACCGTGACGATTCTGGCTCCGGCTCCAAGACGGAGCAGAGCGTGGCCCTGCTGGAGCAGAAATGGAGTCTGGTCAGCACCAAGATGGAGGAGAGAAAGGTAACATTGAGGGAAAAATGCATCCAGCCTTGCCCCATGGTCTGACAGCAGCTGCTCCCTGTTTTCCCGCTCTGCTTTCCCCCACAAAGTGGGAGTTGGGGTTTTTTTGTCCATCTCCCTTGGCTGTAAAGGTTGAGTGTGTTTTAAAGGTGGTGATGAGTGTCAAGCTGTTAGTGTGTGGTTTGTTTTTTTTTTTTTTGTAGCCAGTCATCAGAATTGGTTAAATCACATAGAAAATGAGAGTGAAATGGCATTTTGGGTTCATTCAGGGAGGTGGGAAGAAGCCTCCCGCAGCTCTCAAAGGCAGGCTTTGTTGGTCAAGCCAAACCCTCCTCCGAGCTGACTCCATCCTCAGCTTTTGGCCAGGGATGAGATAAAACAAGGGCCTCGGTGGCCTGGGCCCAGAATAAATTTGCAACTCTGCAGCTGCTGCCATCAGAAATCATCCCCCATCCACCCAGCCCCGTCCCCACGGAGATCCTTTTCCCAGGAAGCTGAGGGTGACGCAGCTGCTCGTGTGCTGAGGAAGGTCTCCCCTTTCAGGGGCCATTCTATGGAGAGAAAGCCTTTCACTGCAGCCCCCTCCCCTTGGCAAACCAGTGGCGTTCCCGGGCCCGGGCGATGAGGTTCCTGTTGCAGGGACACAAAGGCTGCCTCTGTCTGCACATCAGAGCTCTCACCCTCCGTGTTGTGTTTTTCCCTGTCTTTCTCTCCCTCCCTGCTGCCACAGGCGAAGCTGGAGGAGGCATTGGCCCTGGCCACGGACTTCCAGAACTCCCTGCAGGATTTCATCAACTGGCTGACCCTGGCTGAGCAGAGCCTGAACATTGCACCGCCCCCCAGCCTCATCCTCGCCGCGGTGCTGGCCCAGATCGACGAGCACAAGGTACCCAAGGGCTCCATCCCCGGGATGGAGGGACCCAGGGTGGCTCCTCACCTCCCCTGTGGCTTCTGGAGGTCACACCCATCCCCTCTGGCACGTGGGACACCCTTTGTTGTTGGCAGGTGTTCGCCAACGAGGTGAACGCGCACCGGGATCGCATCATCGAGCTGGATCAGACCGGGAACCAGCTGAAGTTCCTCAGCCAGAAGCAGGACGTGGTGCTGATCAAGAACCTGCTGGTCAGCGTCCAGTCCCGCTGGGAGAAGGTGGTGCAGCGCTCGGTGGAGCGGGGACGGGCTCTTGATGACGCCAGGAAGAGAGCCAAGCAGGTGAGAGGCGTGGGAAGGGTGGGACAGACCCCAAGGAATGGCCAGCAGGAGGTCACAGAACCACAAAGGGACTGGGGGCACCACCAGTGTGAAGTTTCAGGCTTGCTCGTGTTGCTTTGCAGTTCCACGAAGCCTGGAAGAAGCTGATTGATTGGCTGGAGGATGCAGAGAATCACCTGGACTCAGAGCTGGAGATCTCCAACGATCCTGACAAAATCAAGCTCCAGCTCTCCAAACACAAGGTGAAACTCTGCCAGAGCCAGGCTGGACATGGGGTGGAAGGGGCTCTGTTGGGAGGGTGAGCAGGGCAAAAATCTCCTCTGCCAGGACAGGAGAAAAGCATGTCCATGCCTCCCATTGCCATGGAAATCTGGGAATCCTCAGAGCCAAGGCCAGGCTTTCTGAAGCAGTTTTGTTTTCTCTCCATTTCCCAGGAGTTCCAGAAGACTCTGGGTGGGAAGCAGCCTGTCTACGACACCACCATCAGGACAGGCAGAGCCCTCAAAGAAAAAGCCTTGCTTCCAGATGACACTCAAAAGCTGGACAATTTGCTGGGAGAAGTCCGGGATAAGTGGGACACAGTGTGTGGAAAATCCGTGGAAAGGTGAGCCTGATCCCAAGGTTGTACCAGCAGTGCTCGTGTGCCACAGGGATTTCCTGGGCTGGCTGGAGGTCACTGGAATGTGACAAAAGAAGGTGAGTTTTGCTCATGGAAGTTCTCTGGGATGTTTGTTTTCCAGGCAGCACAAGCTGGAAGAGGCCCTTCTGTTCTCTGGGCAGTTCATGGATGCGCTGCAGGCTTTGGTGGACTGGCTGTACAAGGTGGAGCCCCAGTTAGCTGAGGACCAGCCTGTCCACGGGGACCTGGATCTGGTCATGAACCTGATGGATGCTCACAAGGTGAGAGCACCTTTCCCCAGCTCTTCTCCAAGACCTGAGTGGGGGCTTCTCCTCCCCAAGAGCCAAGGAACAGACACAGAGTTGGTGCTTTGCTGCAGGAATGCCTGTCCCGCTTTCCTGCAGCAGATAAAGAGTGAAAAAACAGCAAAAAGATGGGAAGAACGTTCAGATTAATAGGAAAGTGACAGCAGTGGAGCTGCCTAACCTTGCTCAGCTTCTGCTGTGTCCATCCAGGTGTTCCAGAAGGAGCTGGGGAAGCGCACGGGGACGGTGCAGGTGCTGAAGCGCTCGGGCCGGGAGCTCATCGAGAACAGCCATGACGACACCACCTGGGTGAAGGTGCAGCTGCAGGAGCTGAGCAACCGCTGGGACACGGTGTGCAAGCTGTCTGTGTCCAAGCAAACCCGCCTGGAGCAGGCCCTGAAGCAGGTGAGGAGGAAAAAACCTGGCTGGAAACTCTCTTGGGGCGCTTTTTTGGTTTGTTCCACACCAAGCTCAGGTGGTCAGGCAGGATGCACTGGCCCTGCAGTGGTTTCTGCAAAGAAGTGCAGTGGGTAATCCCCCATTACTGATTCTTTTTTCCTAAAAAATAAAGAGCAGATAAAGGCTGGTTTGAAAAGGGAGGATGGGAAGATCTCACTGATGTGCACAACAGTGATCAGACAGGCCAGGCTGGTGTTTGCCAGTGTCCAGAGAGACTCAACTGAGGCTAAAAAAAAAACAAAACCAAAAAACCCAAAAAGGTCAAAGGCTCTTAAGCAGCTTTTACGTCGAGTAGGCAATTTACAGAACAAACTACCCAGGTGCCAGATTGCTCAGGATACAGCACTTGTGCTGTTTTTAAAAACATTTCCTTCTTCAGTGCAGCTGATGCCAAGGGGAGGGAAGTGCCTGAGTGCTGCAGGACAGCCCAAACCCCACCCCAAACAAGGCTTTTTCCCCCTTTTGATGCATTTTAAAGCCCTTTTCAGCTTTTTTGTCACTCCAACTGCCAGGAATGGGTGCAGCAGCCTGTTTGGGGAGGTGGAGGGCTGACAGAAGCCTGTGCTGTTGTTGCTGCAGGCTGAGGAGTTCAGGACAGCCGTGCACATGCTGCTGGAGTGGCTCTCAGAAGCAGAGCAGTCCCTGCGTTTTCGGGGAGCGCTGCCGGACGACGCCGAGGCCCTGCAGGCCCTCATCGATGCCCACAAGGTAAGGAGGAGCTCCAAAACACAACCCAGGCCAAGTTTAGAGGAAGGGGAGGGGAATATCACCTAAAAATTCCTTTGGGGCTTGCAGGAGTTCATGAAGAAAGTGGAGGAGAAGAGGGTGGACGTGAACGCAGCGGTGGGGATGGGCGAGGTGATCCTGGGCGCCTGCCACCCCGACTGCATCACCACCATCAAGCACTGGATCACCATCATCCGAGCCAGGTTCGAGGAGGTGAGTCCTGCAGGATTAATTCCAGGCTGGTGGTGGTTCCAGGGATGGCCACGGAGTGGTGGGTCCTGCTCCAGGTTTCCCACCCTGGATGGTCACCCCATGTTTCCAACAGGTTCTCACATGGGCAAAGCAGCACCAGCAGAGACTGGAATCAGCACTTTCTGAGCTGGTGGCCAATGCAGAGCTTCTGGAGGAGCTCCTGGCATGGATCCAGTGGGCTGAGACCACCCTGATCCAACGGGACCAGGACCCCATGCCTCAGAATATTGATGAGGTCAAAGCACTCATCTCTGAACACCAGGTGAGCCCCGAGCTGAGCTCTGCAGAAGGCAGGAGAGGGAGGCTTCCTTTGGCTCCCAGGGTGGAGGAGGCACTGACTTCTCCAGGAATTCCCTATCAAAGCAGCCTGGGACCCAACTGGAGCAAAACCAGCCCAGGAATGATCTCCAGCCCTGGCAAATCCAAGCCAGCACTGAGCAGCAGCTCAACCACAATCCCCAGTTGCTGGTGCTTGGTGCTCACCTCCCTCTAGAGGCCTGGCACATCCCAGTGAGGAGTGGAAAATAAAAAATGGTAAAATTGCAAAGGGTTTTTTTTAATCTTTTCTGTGTTTTGACAGTCCTTTATGGAGGAGATGACAAGGAAACAGCCAGACGTGGACCGGGTGACGAAGACTTACAAAAGAAAAGCAACTGAGCCTCCCCACGGGCCCTTCATCGACAAGTCCCGCAGCAACAGTGAGTCTGTTTTTTGCTCCTAGGATAGCAGGAAATGAAATTCCTAGGAAGCTAATTAGCTTTGATTATCAATTAGCAAGGCATCCTGCGCTAACAGCCACCAGGAAGGCGGCTGAGCCTTGTCAGGAGGGGAGAATCCAGGTGGCATTTCCCAAATCAGCCACGCTTGGTGTGCCATTCCTGGGGGTGCTTGGGCCAGCACTGCTCTCCTCTCCCTCTGCAGTTGCTTTGGGTTGAAATTTTGGGGTCTTTTTAATGTGGTTTCATGAAGCCATAGTCCATTGTGAGTTCCTGAGTGCTGGGGGATGTGGGTGTGGAGCTGTCTGTCACCCTGTCCTCCTACCTGGGGACACAGCATCCCAGCAAGGCCGTGGGAGGTTTTCCCTTCCAAAAAAAAAACCCAAAACACATTTCACTGCTGCTCTTCAGACTTGCTGCACCCGTGAACAGCACCTCAAATAACTTCTCTCCCTTTTTTTTTTTTCCAGGGAAATCCTTGGGGCAGGCTGCTCCCCCCAGCATGCCCATTATCTCCCAGTCAGAAACGAAGAATCCCAGGATAAACCAGCTCTCAGCACGCTGGCAGCAGGTCTGGCTGCTGGCACTGGAGAGGCAGAGGAAGCTCAACGATGCCCTGGACAGGCTGGAGGAGGTAACAGCCTTGGGAGCTGGGAGTTCATCCCCAGAAAAGTGCAAGAAGCATTTTTATATCAGTGCTGCCCCAGCTCTTGCAGACAGTCCCTGCTGCCTTTCCAGAAATCAAATATTCCTAAAATATTAAGGCTAAAAAAAACCCTTTGGTAATTAAGTAATTAACTGCACATTAACCAGCTTTATGCCGCTGTATTTGGTATCTGTAGAGTTAATGACAGCCAGGCCCCGCTTTCCTCCTAATAATTAGTTTAACAATTACTGTCTCTATTTTATCCAACCATCTAATGTCATTTTTGTTTTTATTTACGCTTAACAAAGCAGCTATGCCCAGAAGTGAGTGGTTTTTTTTTGTTTTTTTGTTGCTTTTGCTGTAGGTCAGTTCAGTTCCTTCGTATTCATGTTTTTTCTTTGTTGCTTTTCACCCCAAGAATGTTTAGAGAGAGACAAAAAAAACCCCCAAAACCCCTTAAAATTGTTGTGTTACCTTGGTGTGAGCTGCTTGAGCGGGTGGGGTCATTGGGGTGATTTTGGGGTGGGGAGATAAGAAAGGTGCTTAAATTGGAGGGACTGAGGCTGGGACTTGTAGAGCTGGAGGATGAGCAAGAAATCCCTTCTTGGCTGCTCAGAGGGAAAGGGAGAGGGGAGATCCTTGCCCAGAATGATGCTGGCAGTGGGAATTCCTCCCTGGCAAGTCCCTGGGGTGAGGAAGCATCCACAGAAGGCCGAGCAGATGGGCTGTGTGTGTGTCTGTGTGCTGATCTTCCCTGCCTGTGTGTCCCCACAGCAGCATCCCCAGCTCCTGGGATGCACCATCCACGTGCTGGCTGTCGGCTCTGCTGTGTGTCCTGTGCTGGGAATTCAGTTTGGGCAGCCCCTTCCTAGGAATTGTCTGGAAAAATCCAGATAAACCTTCCCAGGAGGGCCAGGAGCTCACCCAAGGGGGTTTTGGGGTGGTTCTGTGGGTGCTGCTCCTTTGGGATTTCCCCCACTGACTCTCCCTGGGTTTTCCTTCCAGTTGAAGGAGTTTGCAAACTTTGACTTTGACGTCTGGAGGAAGAAGTACATGCGCTGGATGAACCACAAGAAATCCCGGGTCATGGATTTCTTCCGGCGCATCGACAAGGACCAGGACGGGAAAATCACCCGGCAGGAGTTCATCGACGGCATCCTGGCTTCCAGTGAGTCCCTGCAACCAGCCTGGGAAGCAACTTTGCTGCTTCTTGTCTCTGATTGAGGAGCTCACCCTTTCCTCATTCCCTTCTCCTTCCAGAATTCCCCACCACGAAGCTGGAGATGACGGCGGTGGCCGATATCTTTGACCGCGACGGTGACGGCTACATCGACTACTACGAGTTTGTGGCTGCCCTCCATCCCAACAAGGACGCCTACAGACCCACCACTGATGCTGACAAGATCGAGGATGAGGTGAAGCACCACAAAAAAGGGGTGCTCAGCAGGCTTGGGGGTGATTCAGACTGTGGGGAAGAGAAAAATTAGATTAGAAGAGGATTTTGGTGGTGCTGAGCCAAATTAATGGGTTGGAACTGGGCGTGTTTTAGAAGGAAAGAGTGCTCAGGGCTGTTTTATCTGAGCAGTGATTTGTACTGGGGGGAGACTCCTAAAAAATCCTGGTTCCTCACCTCTCGTGTTGCTGGTGGCAGGTCACCAGGCAAGTGGCCCAGTGCAAGTGTGCCAAGAGATTCCAAGTGGAGCAGATCGGCGAGAACAAATACAGGGTAAGGCAGAGAGGGATGGAAACCTCCCCAAACCCTCCTCCCCTTCCCACCGAGGGGAGTGGGGGGATCACCCAGGGGGTGCCCAGCTTGGCACAGGGGGGTACCCAGGGTGAGGCAGAGACCTCATCCCCTGGCACCAACAGAGGTGGCTGGGATGTGTTTTCCCTGCTCCATCCTTGGCCCCAGGGCGTTCCCTGAACTGGGAGAACATAAAAGTGTCCCTGTTCTGGGGCAGGCGGGCCGGGGCCCCGTGAAACGCCGCATTCACTCGGCCGGAGCCGCCCTTGACGTTCCCCTCCTGGATGAGTGTACCTTACGCCTGTGTTTTTCTTAGCTGGCTCCCTGAAAAAGGGAGAATAATTTCCTGACAGAATCTCTTTGTAACGAGCTGCTGTTTATGTTTCAAACCCTTCACCGAGGTGAAGCGGCGGCAGAATTCCCACTCTCCTGCCCCAGCTGGGTTTGGGGTGATGTTCCAATCCCCCTCTGTCAGCACAGACCCCAAGCTCCCAGAGCTTCTTCTTCCCCCCAAATAGCCCAGACCCCCAGATTTCTAACTCCTGCAGTTAACAGATTTCATAATTATTGCACTGTTAATCCCATAAATGTTTTTTTCTTGTTTTTCTTTCCCCTCCTCTTCTTCTTTTCTTTCCCTCTCCCTACAACTCCTCTCCCTCCATAGTTCTTCCTCGGCAATCAGGTACAGTTTACCTTGTGGTGCTGTCTCTCACCTCTGGAATTTTTTTAACCACCGTAGCTCTGTGTGTTGTGATGCTGCTCTCTGTCCTATGGTGCTGTGGGAGGATGTGATCTGGGAGAGCTGCTCAGCAGAGCCTGGTACAGAGGAGTGCCACCATCCCCCTAAAAATTACCAAAAAAAAAAAAAAAAAAAAGATTGGGCAGAAAAAAGAGAAAAAATTCGATGGAAAAAGCAGGATATGGCAAAAGTGGAGGAATTTTTCTCTCTGGGTTCCTCTCCTGGGTATATTGGGGATGTTCATGGTGATGAACCGTGGCACTGGGCCACAGATGGATGTGTTCTCCTGAGGGGCACAGCCAGCCCAGGGGGTACAACCTGCACCAGGCTCGGGGTGGGTTTGGGCTGCAATCACCATGAGTAATCCTGTAGGACAACTAAACCCTCATCCCTGCTACTCCCACTGAGTAACTCCTCACTGGGGCAAGGCTCCCCTCCCAGAACCTTGCATGTATCCTGAGAGTGATCTGAGATAAGCCCAGCCCCCTTCTGAACAGGGCTGGGGCACCCTGTGTCCCTCTGATGTCCCCACTGCCCCTGCCTGGTTAAAAAAAAAATTCTTTTTCACATGCAGTGATGGTGCCCAGCCAAAAAGATGCCCCAAAAATGCCCAAAGTGAAACAAACTTGGATGTTGGAAGTGGATGACTCCTGAGAGCTCTGGCTTTTAATTTAGGCAGTGATTATAGAAATGTTTTCAACAAAAACTGAAAAATGATGAGAATTGATTGGTCCCTGGGGTTGGCTCTTGAAGGACACCTCCTATAGAGCCTGGAGAGAGGGAAAAAGTTCCCCTGCTCTCTTCCCTGCCTGTGAGCACAGTGGCAGCTCTTTAACTGAGACAAGGACAGCTTGGTAGGACCCTCGAGCAGGGAGATCGCCAATGGTCCAGGTCCCATGTCCCTGTGGGTCTCAGATGTCACCTCTGATGTTGCCCTGACCCATCCCAGTCACTTTGCACTCTCTGCTTTCATGGAATCTCTTATTTTTTGCATCTCTACCCACAGAAAATGTTCCTGTTTGGGTTGGGGGTTTTTTTTCCCCTTTTTAAAATAATTCTGGAGAGGGTCTTGCTTCCAAAACCTGGTTCTCCTGTGTTCTCATCCCAGCAGGTGCTCTGCAGACCTGGATGCAGAGCTGCCACATCCAAACCAGGCTCTCCATGTCCAGGAGCCTGGGCTTGGGTGTCCAGCAGATTTAGGGGGGCTTTATGAACACATGCTTTTGATCTGGGGTGCACTTTTTTTGACATCACAGGCATTTCAAACCACTAATGAACATCGCAATCACTAATTAGCATTGCTGGGGATCCCTGCCTGGATTCCCATCACTCTGCACTCACCCAAACATCCTCACTGGGCGATTCTGCAGCAGGGGCTTTGTGGCTGCTGGGGTCAAGTCTGAGGCTCAGGGGAATCCCTGGATTTCAGACTTGCTGGTGATCAGAGGTGTCAGGCTCGGCTTGTCCTGCTGAATCAGCTGGCTCCTTCCCACGTGGGCTGCACCAGGAGGGTCAGGGCATTGCCAGCCTCTATTTCCTTCACAAAAAAAGAGAAAAAAACCTACAATTCTGCTTGAGAAAACCCATCCAACCCCCAAATTCTAAAATCTCCTTTGTTGCTCTAAAAAAAAAAAAAAATCTTTAAAACTAAAGGATTTGGGTTGGTTGCATAATCTTCAGGTGGGAAAACTCTTCATCAGTTGGTATCACCTTGCACTTAACCAAGAAGAACCAGCCTGGAGAAGCCTTTAAAGTATGAAATAGGTGGATGGAAGCTTTTGGTGCTGCCTGGGGAGGGAAGGAGCCACGTTCCCATGGTTGTTCCCTTTTCCCTGACCTTTTCCTTGGCCCCACAGTTCGGCGATTCCCAGCAGCTGCGGCTGGTCCGTATCCTGCGGAGCACGGTCATGGTCCGTGTGGGCGGAGGATGGATGGCCCTGGATGAGTTTTTAGTGAAGAATGACCCGTGCAGAGGTAAGGCTTGATGCAATCCCAGCCTTCCCACCCACTGAGGGGAGTTTGGATGCTGTGGCTGGGTGACCAGCGTGGGTCATTTATCCAGATGGGCAGGAGCTGGAGAAAACAGATCCAAAGCAAACCAAGAACTTGGAATCACCAGATCTGGTGATGCTGCAGCGAACCTGGCAGTGTTTATCCAGGGAAAGAGGGAAGGGTTGTGTTTTCCTTGGTTTTAAGACCCCAGCAAGTGGAGCTGGGGTCACCTCCTTCCCAAAACCTTGAGCTTTGACAGTGGTCAGAGCCACTGGGCTGAACAAGAGCCATGACCAGGGGACAGAGCAGGATTAGCCAGGGGCAGGCCAGGACTGGAGCGTGTTTTGGAGAGTGCTCCACATTTCCCTGGGGTCTCTGGGGTGTTAATTGCTTCGGATATGTCTTGTTCAAGCTGCTGCATTCCGTGCTCCGGCTGCCCGACGGCTGTTGCTGAAAGCAGCATGATTTACAGCGAGCTCCGGGGAGAGCCCTCAGGGTTTTCCTGCTCCTCCTCCGCCCTTCACGCTTTGCAGCAGATGCTTTGCAGCGCTGACATCGAGGTTGTTTCTATCCCTTGGTTAATCTCAGCGTGGCTCTTCCCTCCTGCAATTGCTTTCTTGGCGTTCTGGTCCATAATCCGTCGGCTCCGGAATTCCTCCGGTGTCCCGTAAGGCTCGGTGCATGCCCTCGCTCTCTGTTTGAACACCCCTGAGCATGAAGCACTCTGGCACACATCAGCTGGCCCAGGAGCTGAAGCCCACAGTCCTTCTCCCTGCTTGGTTGCCCCTTGCTTGTCGAAGGGAGACCCTCCAGCTCTTTGAGGCGTTTGGATGAAAGTTTCGAAAAGTCGGTTTTCAGTGGCTGGTTGGAAAAGTTGGGAAGGTGATTTTTTCTCCTCTCTCCCCAAAAAGTCCACGGAGAGCTGCCCAGATCTGTGAGAGAGCAGAATCTCTCTCAGATTCTCAAGAATCTCAACCCTTCAAAGCTGCTTTTGCTATTTTTAAGCCACGTTAGATGACATTGGCCGCTGCTGTGACACGGTGAGTTTAAAGGCCATTGGGATGCTTTTCCACAAGAGAGGAACAGAGCATCCAGTGGGAATTCCTGGTCCTGGGGCAGCTTTTAATCAGCCAGTTTCTCAAAGAGCTGATCCATGGCAGGAGGCAGTTTTAAGGCAGAGCAGGAGAACCAGGGCGGCCTCGCTGCCCTCGGAGATGGATGTGGGGAGATGCCCAAGAAAGCTCTCCCAGCTCTGGAGCCTCTTGAGCTCCATGTTGGAGGATGCTGGGTCCCTCCAAAGCTGAGCTCTGCTCTCCTTTCCCCCTTCCAGCACGGGGCAGGACCAACCTGGAGCTGCGGGAGAAGTTCATCCTGCCGGAAGGAGCCTCGCAGGGAATGACCCCGTTCCGGTCGCGGGGCCGGAGATCCAAACCCTCCTCCCGAGCAGCTTCCCCAACACGATCCAGCTCCAGCGCCAGCCAGAGCAACCACAGCTGCGCCTCCATGCCCTCCTCCCCAGCCACACCGGCCAGCGGAGCCAAGGTGAGCAGCAGGGGTGAAGCTTTCCCTTCCCTTTAGCAACTGGTGGTCTCCAAAAGCCACTTGAGGAGCTGCAGGTCTCCAAAAGCCACATGAGGAGCTGCAGGTCTCCAAAACCCACGTGAGGAGCTGCAGGTCTCCAAAACCCACGTGAGGAGCTGCAGGTCTCCAAAAGCCACATGAGGAGCTGCAGGTCTCCAAAACCCACGTGAGGAGTTGCATGTCTCCAAAAGCCACATGAGGAGCTGCAGGAGGTGTAGAAAGGAGGAAGGTTGGGGCTTGGGGGCTTGAGGAGGGCTCTAGAAGGTGCTGACTGATGGGATGGGGGTGGGATGCTGCAGGTTTCCAGGTTTCCAGCCCAGACTTGGGGCTCTGTGGCTCCACAGGAGGGTCCCCAATGCTCGCTGTGCAGCTCCTGGTACCCGAGGCAGGGCTGTGGTGTCAGGAGGAAACCATCACCCCTCATCTCTCCTTCCCCACCATGCCATTATTTCATCACCTTTTGGGATTTTTTTTTCCCCCTTTATTTTAATTTATGTAATTCCTGTTTGGTCCTCGCTCCATTTTAGTGCCATTTTCCGGATACTCTCCCATTTCTCCTTTCTCATTTTTTTTTTACCACTCATCCCACCTCTCCCCCCCTTCCTTGGCTTTTCCATTTCACAGACTCCACATCACTTCTCTCGATGTTATGACAAACCCTGGTTGATAAACAGTAAAGCGAGCACCCCCCTGAGGGGATTCGATTATTCCGACTTCCAGCTCCCAAGCACCGAGGTAGAGTATGGTCTGCCAGCCCCAAGGAGCTGCTGGCAGGCTGCAGTGCCCCTGGCACGGAGTCATCCCACTCCCCTGCCTGCTCTTAACGCTTTCCTCATGGTAGAGCAGCGCTTGTAGCACCGCTAACGCTCCGACTGTTGGCGTTTTTCATGGGTCTCCAACTCGGATTAAAATCAAAATATCAACTTCAGAGCGAAGCACAACGCTTTCGATTCACCTTCAGCTGCTTCCAAACCGTGTTAATCCTCTTGTGCTTTGAAAAATATATTAATTTACCCCAGCTTTATTGGAAAGGGGCCGTGTTTGGCTTCCCAAAAATTGAAATCCAGCAAACCGAGTTGAGACTTGAAAATCAGCTACAGCGCATGCACCGTAACCACACTGCCTCAGTTTTATGGAGAGCTTGTGTTTTTCACCGTGTTGAAGCACGTCTGGTGTGCCCAGCCACCACCTTGATGCTCCCAGGAGGATGAATTTGGGCTGAGGCTTTGGTTTCCCTAAAGTTTTCAGCCTCCTCGTGGACTTTTCCTGCCCTTGGGAGTGGGTGATGAGAAGCACCAGGTGGTTGTGAGGTAACTGTGTCTTGCTCAGCGGTGCTTCCATGTGGAAAATTGATGGATTTGATTCACCAGGAGGTCAGGAGAATTTCCCCCATTGCCCCAAATTGATGCTTGCTGCCTATTTTAAAATAGGATCAAGGATGAGAATCGAAATCTCTGCTGATGACGATGGTACCTTGAAAATCGCCTGTTAATGGATTTTGATTCCCCTCAGCTGCCCCTCTCCCCCTGCAGCTCCAGTTTCATCACATTCCAACATTTCTGAGGTTCCCAAAAATCACAAAATCACAGTGGATGGAGGAAAACCCCTCCAGCTGTTACTTTAAAGCTCTGTGGAACATGCCCTCTGGGATCTGTGTCCCTCTCTCCGGGGATGCAGCACCCCAAAAACCCCTAGGGCTGGGAACACCACAGGCAGGCGCTTTCCTGCAGCACTGCCCCAAACCCAGAGCTTGGGATGATGAACAGGAACTGGAGCTGCCTTTTCCAGCTGGATCCAGGTGCCCTCTCCCTGCTGGCACCTTCCCCTTGGCTTCCTGCAGCAGCGGCGGGAGCAGAGTTGCCTGTTGTGCTGCTTCACCCCACACCAGCTGCACCTCCAACATCTTAAAGGTCGGGAAAAGGCACAGTTCCAGGGTGAAGCCAGAGCTGATCTGCTGGGGTTTGTGGCCCTGTCCATCACTTCTCCAATTTGGCTGCCTCTGGGCACTGGGAGTGGTGTGGGCATCAGCACCAGGGTGTCCCTGCACCTCTTCCCCATGATGGGTTGTGCTACTCAAGATCCTGAGTTGGACTTGACCTTCCAAGGTGCTCCTGAGCTGCTTGGATGCTAAAATCCCTATTTCTCCACATTCCACATTCCCTTTGTGGAGGTTTCAAGCCCAGCTGATGCTGTCTCTTAACAGCTTTGCTTGGAATTTTCCTTTTCCCAACAAATCCCCTTTCATCAGCCTGCAGCTCACAAACTGCCATTCCCCTCCAAAAATTTTCAGGATTTGGGCTTTTCCTTTATTTTAAGAACTGCTGAAATGGCTGCTTGTGCCCTCCCTGACCATTGAGATGGGGGAGGTTCCTTAAATGCCCAGATTTTTGCTGAGGATCTGATCTGGGATGTGCCCTGGGCCCGTCACAGTGCAGGTGACAGCTGAGGATGTCCTGTGTGTGCTTCCTCCCAAGGTGACCCCCTCGGCGGGCAGCAAGCTGAAGCGCCCCACCTTCCACTCCAGCAGGACCTCCCTGGCTGGGGACACCAGTAACAGCTCCTCACCAGTCTCCACAGGTGCCAAAACCACTCGGGCAGGTGAGTGAAGGGAAAAGATGGAAAAACTCCCCCCTGGCGCAGTGGGAAAAATACAGGATGGGCAGTGGGGGAGGAGATGCTGGCACAGGTCTGCAGTGCAAAAAATTGCTGAAATTCGGGGAGGAATCAGCCCTGATGTTGAACCTCCCATCTCAGGGGTGCTGGTGGAAGCACCCACAGAGGCCAGGCAGTGTTGAAGGAATGAAGCAGGTATTTATTGAGAAGGCTTTCAAAGGATGTGCACCTTGGGCAGTACCAGAGCCCTGCCAAGATGGACACGAGATGGACCCTGAGTCAGGAGTTTTTACATTTTATAAGTTTTGGCCAATTTCCTTATTGAGGTAAATTGTCCAGTTACAGCTCCAGGTGGTGCAGTCCCATGCTCCCAGTTTGCTCTCCTCAGCTCCCTGCTGTTTGCACTTTTTGGGCCTGAAGCTGCAGCGGTGTCCTTGGGCTGGAAAAGGATTGTTTTGTCTGACTAAACCTTGAAGAGAACTTCTAACACTTCACATGAATTTCAGAGTTACACACCAATGCCACTCAGAATCTGGAAAATAGGAGAGCTAGACCTTAATGTGAGGTTTTCATCTTCTTTTCTTTGTGTAGAGCCAGGATTAATACACGGGAGTCGCAGTTTCATGTTTGGATTCAGTGTTTATTAATTCTCAGCTGTAGTACAGTCTGATGAGTTGTGAGCTCTAACAGGGTAGAAAATGGAGGTGCCTCTAACTCTTTCCAAGGTTATTTAAGCATAAACTATCCAATAATGAGATTACACCTGTATTATTTGTACTTTTAACCAAATAATTGACCACCCAAGGCCCGCAATTCAGACCTCTTTTCACCCAATTAGAAAAAAAAACACCCCAAACCAAGAAGAAGAAGGTGAAGAAGAAGGACTTAGACTTAATTCCTCCATATTTCCCTATATATATTACTACATACCAAAATCTCAAAATCTTAAGTTTTTCACCCTGTGAGATCACACAATTCTATTCAAACCACACACCCACAACCTGTGTTAGCACTCAATTTTGGAAACCTGTCCCACAGCCTCAGGTCAAACACAGTGCCCTCTTAAGCACCTTATATCTTTTTGCCCACTTATATGTTCTATTTAAAAAAACATTAGGTGCTACATTTAAGCTTTTAGATGGCACTTGTTGACATTTTTAAGTTGTATATATACATTTTGTATATATATGTGTATAGTTGTATAGATGTTTTGCTGTTTTAGCTGGTGAAGAAACAGTTGTGATTATTGGAGTTTTTGCTGGAAAGACAGGTGGTGAAGGAGTAGTTGTGGTTATTGGAGTTTTTGCTGGAATGACAGGAGGATGGTGAAGGAGTAATTGTGTTGGAGTTTTTGCTGGAATGACAGGGGGATGGTGAAGGAACAGTTGTGGTTATTGGAGTTTTTGCTGTAATAACAAGTGGAGGGTGCTGTGCCTGGACTAGAACAGTTCAGATCTATCCCCCAATTTCAGAAGCCTGTCCCAGCTCAAACACAGCACCCACCTGAGAGTCAGCACCTGAAATTCTCACTTCCCAGCCCGCCAACTCCTTAAAGCTTCGGGAAGAACAAACCTCCCTCCCTCCTGACGGCTTTGCGGGGTGGGGCTGTCCTTGCAGATCCCAAAAAAGCCGCCAGCCGTCCCACGAGCCGCGCCGGGAGCCGCACGGGGAGCCGGGCCAGCAGCCGGAGGGGCAGCGACGCCTCCGATTTCGACCTCCTGGAGACGCAGTCGGCGTGCTCGGACACCTCGGAGAGCAGCGCTGCCGGTGGGCAGAGCTCCCGGCGGGGCGCGGCCAAGCCCTCCAAAATCCCCACCATGTCCAAGAAAACGCCCGCTGCCACCCCCAAAACTCCGGGCCCTAAAAGATAATACTGTACCCAGCGCCCTCCTGAGAGAGAGAAAGGAAAAAGAGGAAAACAAACAAACAAACAAACAAAAAAAAAAAATCAGCCCGACCCGCGTCCAGTTTTTAACCCTGCCTCCGTACATTGGATGTATATTTATTCTAAATGGGAGAAACTATATTGTTAAAAGTGTAAAAGAGAAGTTGTGTTATGAAGCTGCCTTATTTGGTTTCTTTTTTTTTGTTTTGTTTTGGGTTTTTTCTTTTTTGTAAGTTACTATTTTCATGTGAATATTTATGTAGATAAAAAAAAAAAAATTGCCTCTCGGTGACCCCTGTTTAGAGAGGGGCCTGGAAAACTGAAATGTGGGAGAGAAAGAAAAAAAAAATCAAGAAAAAGATTTAAAAAAAAAAAAGGAAGCAAAAAAAAAAAAAAGGTCAAGATGTGAAAGTGTAAAGAAAAACTAAAATATAAATAGGATTTCTGCGCGGTGCAGGGTGTGAACCTGCTTTATCTTTTAGGATTGTTTCCTAAATGCATCTTTATAAACTTAACTTGCTGTCTCAGCAAGGTAAATTATATTTAAAAGCAAAGACCTGAATCCTGCAGTGTTCAAGGAACTCTCTTTTTGTAAATCACAGATACCTCAACCAGAGAAACATGAGGTGAGGGGACTCGGGGCTTATGTTTCCATTTTTTTTAAAGCTATGTGGTTTTACCTGAAGAAAGCGGAGTTTGACTTTAATAAAATTTGCACACACTACAGCAAAGGCCGTGACAATTTTGCTGTCTTGAAAATACTGTCCTGACAACTTTGTTTTTAAAGAACAAACCGAGGGTGAGGGGTTTGGGGAGGGGTTTGAGGAGGTGCTGCACTCCAGGGGAGAGAGCACGGGGCAGGATTGCAGGTCTGGATCACTCGGATGCATCCCTTAGAGGTGGTGGGCCCTCCAAAAATCAAGGATTCTTCTGGATTGATGGCTTAACCAGCCCACCCCGAGGCGTTCCTTACACAATCGCTGTTTTATCTGCATCTCTTTGTTTCCTATTTATTATTTAACTGGTCATTCCACTTCCAGCCAGGCTGAGATCGATGTGAACTCTGCTCCTAGGAGAAATCTGGACTTACACGCACAGTTGCTTGTCCTTGAAATGAGTCTCACCAGCACACTCGCTGCAAGTCCTGTCTCGCTTTTGTACGCTCCTTTTTTCTTTGTAATAAAAATCCAACTGACCAAGTGACCAGGAGATGGGCCGGGGGCGAGGGCTCTCCACAGCTCCTGTATTTATTAAATATTGTTCCTCTCCGGCTCTGACCGTGTTGCTGTGTGATTCTCTCAATTGGTTTCAAATTGAGGCAAAAAACTGAAGCTCTACCAATGAATTGTTTAAAAAAAAAAATTTAAAAAAAAAACAGACACATTTTTGTATTAAAATTGCTTGCGGTAATAAACGATCTTGCCTCCTACTTTATTCCCCAGTGTTAGATTTGTAAGGATGAGCTGGAGGTGGTTATCCCACGTGGGAAAGCAGGGGCTGTGGAAGTCAGGGGGTGTTTGCACTCGGGTTTTCTTGTGGGATGGAGCAGGGAAGCACCCAGCCCCAAAATTAAATGATCTGGGTGGGTGGGTGAGGCTGGTGAGGGTCTCAGTGGGGTGGGGAGGTGGGTGCCTGTGAGGGGAAGGGCTGCAAGGGGGTGTCCAAGAGTTTGGGTGGCCTTGGGAGTGGAAGCCCCTGGGGGTGAGTGTCCCCAGGTGTGATTATTCAGGGATTTGGGTGCCAGTGAGGGTGGGTTTGGCATCCCACAAGGGTGAGTATCCCGAGGTGTGGATGTTCAGGGATTTGGGTACCCCTGGGTTTGGTTTCCCTCAAGGGTGAGCATCCCTAGGAATGGATTCCCATGGGTTTGTTCACCCACGAGCAGGAGCATCCCTAGGGATGGGTGCCCACGGTGTTGGGTGTGAGGGAGGGTGGGAGCCCACGGCTTTGGTTGCCCATGAGGAGGATAAACATCCCTAGGGATGGATTCCCATGAATTTGGGTCTCCACGGCTTTGGCCGCCTGCCGCTTCTCATGCCCAGCGATGCCCCGGAGCCGCCGGGCGGGGAGGGCCGGGGCGGTGCCGCTGGAGGGACCGTCCCTTTCCCTCGCCCCGCCGGGGCGGGCCGGGGCCGGAGCCGGGGCCGTGCCGGTGCCCGGGGCCGCACCGGGCGGGCGGGTGGGGGGTCCCGGCGGTGCCATGGGGCCGGGGCTCG
>VZUI01038431.1:0-22692 GCA_013401135.1 Cettia cetti | reverse complement strand
AGGGAAAGCTCTTGCACCCATGACCTATGCAATAAACCACATTTCAAGAACTGCTCTGCTATCCAGAGATCTCTCTCGTTACCACCGTTGAGCCACTCTAAAACCACCTAGCAAAATATTTCCAGCTGTCTAATATCATGTGTAAAATACTTATGTCTGTGTGTGTGTTCAGTCATATGCAAGTATACTATACAACTGAAAATAATTAAAAGATGGGGTAGGCATGCAACACGTAATATAATAAGGAGACTTATGTGTAATCTTTATACAGACCCCATTTTGTACAGATCATGATGTCAAATTTTTCTACAAAGAAACTTCCTCAAGGTCAATGAGCTCATGGTCAATGAGCCATCATAATATATGTATATTTAAACTTATTCAGAGATTCCCTTCCCAAGAACTCCAGAACAAGTATTTTAACTGAACCGAAAGACTTCTCCTAATATTTTTATTCCATCATGTCTGTTTATGAAATACATGCTTGCATTAAAGTACTTCAGCCTGTACTGTGAAATTAAGGTCCGTAATTACTGTTACTTTGCTAGACAAACAGAATGGTCACTTATTTTGTGTGTCCACCTAGAAACATCTCAGAGTGTAAATTTACAGGTACTTTGTATCATATTCCATACCTTACACTCAAGCCACATTTCCAGTCAGTTTCAGCAGCAGCTGTGTACATGCAGACTTAGCTTCAGTTCTTTGCTTTGTATATCCTCAAAGACTGGGAAAACAGATCTTGACATCAGACTAACTAGCTACCTAGAACCACTATGCAACTTTCGTAAGAGTCTAGAAAAAAAACCCACTGCAATCAGAGAGCATCAAATTACCTAGACTACAGAGCCATATTACTTTCTGTTTTGTCTGTTCTCTCACTGTACACATTTTAATCTCTAAAACAAGGCAGAGTTGCAAATAGGTGTATTCTATGCAACCTATCTCATTACAAGTTTAGCAATTGTAATGACTACAAATGTGAAGCTCAGCTTTATAGAAGCTAGCATCTGAATGCTTGACTGAAACTGCAATACTACTTTAAACACTGGAGGTTTAATGGGACTTCAGTTAACACATTCAGCTATGAAAAAGGGACCTAATACGAATCTATCTGGGACATGGCAAAAGAAAGCTCTTATTTCCTTTATACTGAACTTTCCCATTTGAACTCCTGTAATAACTTAGTCTCATGGCAACAAAGACATAATCAGGGATAAGGGAAAAAAATACCACTGTATTCGTAGTACTCAACAGTGCTGAGAGCAACTGAAACCCTGACTCACTTCAGGTTCCATAATCAGAAGCAAGATACATGTTACTTTTTAGGTACTAACTCCTAAATTCCCTAAGCCAGACAGAAGGAAAAATGTACTTTTGTAAGTGTCATGGCAAACATAATACCAGAAGTACAATGAAAATCTCAACTTGCTTCTATCCCATATATGTATATGTGACATACATATGTGTACAGATATGCTGTATTAAAACAAAACCGAAAATCTAATTTTTTGTTTACATGCTGCTAGTGAATTTTCAGCTCGAGCCAACCTTGAATTTTGCTTTAAACAATTTAAACATAATTATATTTAATTATGTTTCATATACAAAATATATATTATAATAATATAATAAAATAATTGTATTAATTCTAGTAGTAAAAATTTTGCCTCTTCTGCTTCAGTTTACGATTAAACCTAATATACACTAAATGAGATATCAAATCATGAGCCAGTCAAAACATTAAATACTGGACATCTGATTAACCATCACCTGTCTTACACTTTCCTTGTTTTTAAGAAACTACCACTACTAAGCTTCTAAAGCTTTCAGGTACACCATCAGCAAACTTTCTCAGTAGAAATGTCTGCTTCACTGCTTGCATATCAAAACAAACCTGCACTACATCACACCACAGGAAAGTGATGAACAAGCAGAATGAAACACATTTAGGTATTTTTTCAAAAGGTGAAGACATATGGCAAAGATCATGAATGCTAACAAAAAAAATGGGTTTTGCTCTATTGTATCTATTGAATACAATGTAATTAAACTTCTATAGATAAACAAAACATACATATTATTTGTTTTACTATGGACTTGATGCTTAAGCAGGAACAGGAAACTTTCCAATACACTACACATTGCATTTCCTACAATAATACCCTTCCTTTGAGCAGTTAATCTTCACTGCTGTTTCAGAAACGATATAATGAGGTCAGTTGCATTCAGATAAGTTCAGTTAAATTTTAACACAGCAGGGATTTGGCTTTGTCTTCATGCAGAATGCTAGTTCACTTTGTGATAGTTACTGCTTATTTCTATATATTTGCATTGTTTTATATGCCTCCAATGAGTGAAGATGATGAAATGGAAAATTTAATGTAAAAAAAAGATAGCACCTGGTTGTACCAATATAACAAACATACTGCATGTGACAGGAGGTATCTCTATGCCCAGGCAAACGTGATATACACATTATTTGTAGGCAGATACTTTCATATGGCAGACTTTTTTTGTTTCTCCTTTTGATGCAAATCCTTAGACTTGAGAGTACTGACATAAAAACTGTCCCTTTGACCATCTCTCTAACCTCCAGCTTAGTAAGTACCTCTGATGCCTTTTCTCTGGTTCTAGAATTATGAGCCAAAAGGCATAAAAGGGTTCTCTCAGTATTTAATAAGGATCCTTAGGTGCAACAATTTGTCAAGGTGGAAGATGCTAAAATGCACACACACAGTATACTGCGTATATAATTTTACAGACTTTGTAGTTTACTATATTTGACAAAGATTCCTGAATGAGAAGTTCAAATGAATTGTGTGACATTTCTTTATTTTAAAGTATTCTTCCCTAGATGGGGCTTGAGTCTAAAGTATGTTCTAGAGAGGGCTTTGGCTTCTCAAAATAGTGTTAGGCTTTTTAGTCCTCAACTTGAGGTCTTTAGGATGTTTGTATTTTTTGCCTAGCAGAATATCAGGATTATGCAAATATACCAGGCTTAATGAATTATAAGTATGTATGCTAAGAATACTGAGAATACATAAGAGGTATAAAAAAAGGCAAAAAATCATCATGGCATCACCTCCATGGCAGCAATTTAACAACTATTTCAGTGTTTATTGAAGTAACAGTGAAATAACAGTATTTATTTCAGTTGCCTGAAACTGAGGGGAAAACAAGTTCTTAAAACATAATAAATCACAGAGAAAGAAACCCATGCAAGATAAAACACAGCAATATTGGAAAATTGTTGACATGCTCTCTTCAGAGCAAATCAAAGGCTGAATTTAATGACCAACAACTCAGCAGCAACAGAACTAATCAAAGACTCAGTTCTGGTGTCTCTGTGCTTTGCAGATAAGATTATCATATACACTATGTCAGGCCAGACCACAAAGGAAAAAAGTTATGTCTTTTACCTCTGTGAAAGGATGTACTTGTATAATGACCTCAAATGCCAGTGGATGTACGTGCTTCTGTGTAGGGTCCACTGCCTCCTCCCTCCAAAACGTAGAATTTTCCTGTCATTAAGGTCTTGTTCAAATTTGGATCCTACTGGCTAACTCACTGAAGTTACTTGAGATGGATAAATTGGCAACACCATTGCTTAAAACTGATTTGCCCCACAAGACTGGACTCCAATCTCTATGTAATTTTTACAGGCACATTTTGCAGACCATTTTCAGCTCCTGGTTTCCCCAGTGTATCTGGGGAGCACTTGCAGAACCAAAACCTAATTTCTAAGCCAGCCACTCAACTTTCCCTCTTTGGAGAAAAAAATAAAACCAAACCTGAACCATTTTTTCCTGTTATTTTGCTTACTCAGACAAAATTCAACTGACGTTAAGAGCTGTATCAATATAAAATTGAAGACAGGCTCCTGTAAATTATGGGAGAATTTATTTTAATCTAACAATTAAGAACATGAAATTAAATTCACAGCAAGTACTGTGTTTTGTTATTTCACATCATGAACCCAAGTAATTTCAAACAAACAAAACAATTCTGTATGTTTCCATAGAAACAGGTTAGATGAGGACGTACATTAAATAGTGGTCTCAGCAAAACTGACTGCTTTGCAGAAATGTCTTCAAAATATATTTCAAAGACAAATGAAAAAGATTTTAACAGCAGGACCTTTTTCAACACTTTTTTCAAACATTAATGAATTCAATAAAAGATATACATAACAAGAAACTTGATCAAATGCTAATGCACTTATTGGTAACATAAAGGTAAAGGAGATTTTCAACATGAATTTTGATGTAAATTTGTGAGCATATAGCTCATTCTGCTCTGAAACAGGATTAAAAACTTGAATTGTTTTTCTTCCTTAAAATTACATTTTGAATTGACTAAGATAAATTGCAGATATGCCACTGTAAATATTGTTTCTAATGGTTCAAAGTTCTTTCATTCAAGACAGTGCCACATCCTGGAAGCTAGTTTTATGTAACTAAAACTAAATTATTTGAGTTAACTCTAAGAAATGGCAGGGTATATAGAAAATCTAATCCTTTGGGAGATGTTATTAAAAATTCTAAACACTGGCCAATCTTTGCTCTTCTTAAAGGCCAAAGGAAATTTGCTTTAATTTAGTCCTTGAAACTCAACACTGTTCAATTTGTTCATTGTTCCATTGTTCAATGGAAACTGTATGAATCTGTGGCTGACAAGGTCTTCCTCTTAGTCTAAAGAAAAATCCTGATACTGATGTAAGTTTTATCTAACAGTATATGACTCACAAGAACTTTGCAGTAGAGTCTAAGATATTTCTGAAACATAAATAATACTCTGAGTATTTCTAAAATCTTTATAGTAGTCATACATTTTTTTCCTTCAGCCAAGTACTACACACATTTCTGTGTGAGTTGTAATGCATACATGCACAAATATAGTAAAAATAATAAAGTATTAATCAGCTGCACTCAATCTCAACTCAATATTTGCATGTACAGCAAATATTGAAGCATAAAAACATCACTCCCTATACACACATAAATATACACAATACATAGAAATTGAGAAATCAATGAAGAGTCAATAGCAAACAGTTTTATATAAAATACACGCACATACAAATAAATCATAACCTTTATTAGCAAATTAAACGAAGAACAGGAAGAGATTAAAATTCACTAATAAATTTTACCTACAAAGCTAGAGATCAGTGGTAAACTAATTATTTTTATTATTTCTTATATGCAACCCTATTAGCTTTACAGAACATTGCAAATTGCATCAATTAAAGATAAACAGATAAAAAACTTCATAACTCACTAAAAATCAGGATATAATCTATTAGTATTTTACATTCATAAGTCATTTACTTGACATAGAAGTAAACAAGTACATACCCTGATCCAAAATCTCTGCCTCTTCTTTTTTTGCCTGCTGCAGCAAGTAATTTGCATCACTATCCTTGGTTTCTGAAAAACAGATTTAGGATATGATGTTAGTTAGCCTTTGCATGTGGATGGAATTGAGTATCTCCCTAGAGTGGAAAAATGCCCTTCGGAAATGAACATTTGGCATTTTTATATATGAAGGATAGTTATACTGAACAATGCAGCACTAAAGCAACTGGAAAAAAATGAAGATTTGTATTAGAAGATAGAAGTAGAAATAAATATAGAAATAAAAAATGTACATAGAAATAAGCAAGTGCATACCCTGATCCAAAATTTCTTCCTCTTCTTTTTTGGCCTGCTGCAGCAAAGAACTTGTATCACTATCCTTGGTGTCTGAAAAATGGGTTTAGGGTACAATGTTAGCCTCTGCATGTGAACGGAATTACCTCGCTACTGAGGAAAAAAATGCCCTTCTGAAATGAATACTTGCTATTTTTATCATAGTAGTCTTACCACACAAAGCAACTGTAAAAAAGTGAAATAAAAACCTACAACTTGTACTTGCTACACAGAGACATCAGTCAGATTACCTCTGGATAACAGGTAATCTGCAATTTATATGCCTACAACTGTTCAATGTATAAATTTGTTTCCTCCCATAATACAGCAGTGGAATCTAGAAAGCTAGGGCAATGTTATGATTCAATTTTGTAGGAAATAGAAGATAAGATAAATATTAGGAAACTGTTAATATAAAGTTTGGCATAGAAAAAGAAGCCAGTCTTTAGGGTACCCAGGTCGCACAGCGGTAAAAATACGATGGAATTTGGAAGACAGCATGAGAAAGAAACAGACTAAAGACTATGGTAGACATTACCACCAAAACCAAGAGTAGAATTCCATGATGCCTTATTAATTAGAAATTTGAATTTTATGCAGAACTTCATTACCTCTTTATAAAAACTTTGCATACCAGCACAACACAGAGAAATACATCAGTGAGCAAAAGATGGTACAAATAAAATGGATTACTATTGTTCTTCACCTTCATGATGTCCATGCATCATCTTCAGCACATCAGACTTGACTGGAATAGGAATATTTGCCTCCTGTGGAATATTTCTGAACATTTCAGGGTTTGCATTCTGTGTGCAGGTCATATATGAGACAGCATGCTTGGCTTCCATATAGTACATAATGTAAAAGTTGCACATTTCATCATTGGCAGTACCCCTACACAGTACAGAAAAAATGTGGAACTTAGAAAATAATGAGCTGCACAGCTGTTATTTTAATTAATCCAACTTGTTTACCAGGATACTAAAACACTGTAATCAAATGTTTAGATGTCCCAAACTAAAACATGCAATACCTGCATTGCAGTGAGTATCAGAAATTTATTTTGGTTTGTACTGGAGAAAAGCAGTGTGCACAAAATCCCCACATATCTCAGAAATTACTAGGAATTTGCTTTAGATTTTACAGAAAATTGCAGCACCTATTTAAATTGTTCTTCCTTCTCAATTCTTCAGCATACTGCACACAGATCCCTCTTGTTAGCAATTGTGCACATGTTCTGATTAAATATGGTAGAGTTGTATCATTCATTACATTACTATTCACTTACATCTCTACAAATCTTGGATGAATGTAATTTGAAATTGTTGCAAATAACATACATGTTTCATTTCAGTGGCTATTTTTTATGACAAATCTTCCCCTTTTCCTCATCAAGTGCACTCATTTATTCATCACACTGATTCTACTACTGCAAAACTTCATTTTGATACATATTAAAGATACTGTAAGTATCTCTTAAAGAGAGCATAGCACTGTCATGTTGAGAATAACTTCTTTGTAAGCTTCTGTAACAAAAACATGAGTGCAAGGGGAATGATAGAACACTAGCAAAATTTGATAAATTTTGTGCATATACTTGAAACAGAAGTGGCTCTTCTCTACTACTATATAATCCTGTCTTTAGTAGAAAAAACAGCTGGCACATGTAAGGGGTTGTTTTTTTTTTCTGAAAGATATTACTTTGTGAAGCAGAGTATATATGGTCTCTTTACAACTGTGGTCTATTTCTTCCTCTGCTATAAAGGTTAGTACCTTTTGTTTAGAGCTACAATCCTGACAAGCAGTAAGCTAGGACTTTTTAACTGAAGTTCATTAAATATAGGGCTTTACACCAAGATTTTTTGAATTAGCTCTCACAATTAAACAGTGAGCCTACACTCATTAAAAAAATACAGAAGTGATGTATTAGCTGTTTGCAAAAGACATCAGTGCTGACTTTTCCAACAGCATTCTGCAGCATTCATTTATTCACCATAGCAACAATAATACTACAAGCCAGAGAGGAGAAAGGGAAACATGGGAGAAGAGACTGTTTCAAAAGGGGAATTGGTTATTTTTCCATGCATTGGAAGTTTGGCACCCCTTGGAGATTATAAAAATGAGATTCTGACTGAGCAAGCTCTGCCTAAGCTTTTAGAAAGCATTATCTTCACTGCTGGACCTCCAATATCCATCACTATAATTGCTTCCTCTTTAAAACTCCAGTAGAAAATGGGATGTGGAAATTACAAACTGTGGTTCACCTGACATGCTACTGTGTCTAAGCATTCGTGGGTTTAATTTCAGGTGGTAGTTAAGTACTGCCGCTCACTGCCCCCACTCTGGCCCTCCCCAGAGTGGGACAAAGTAAAACTTGTGGTAAAATACAATAATACTAAGTATTCATTAAAAAATAGAAATATTAAAAAAATAATGATAATGTTAATAAACAATATTACATGATTGATACAATACACATTCATATATTTCATAATTTGCCTAAGACTGTTTCTTAAACTGTAAGGATAATTCAACAAACTTTGGGGAAAGTTACAGAAACATTACAGAAACTTTTCAAACTTGTGAAAAAAGGTTAGTAGTTAAATTAAGGTTATATGGTTTTAGTGTCATGATATTTGTAAAAACTTCTTCTCAAATAATTTTTTTCTAATTGCTACACATCATTATCTTAACTGCCCACTGGAAGGTGATAAATCCTCGCTGAATCCTTAACCCTCCACTGAGATGCAGTCTTAGGGTGCTCAATTCATAAAAATGTCTTTCCTTGGAATGCTACAGCACACACTCCCAGAATGGAGAGATTTCCACAAGTTATCTTTGTTTCTCTACATATGCATTAAATTAGAGTCCAAAGAACCTCAGCCAGCTAAGACAGTATTGATATTATATGTATTTTTATAGCTGTATTTGTCCACTTGATCTTACGGGGCTGTGTCTGTCACCAGCACCTGAGTAGCATCAGTGACTAATAGTTCATATTTTCGTATTTTTTATTAGTAGTAATTTCTGGTTTGATTGTTTTTCATAAAAGCCTGTACATTTTTACACTGAAAAAAGGTTATTGCAGTATTAGTCCAGATTTTTTAAGGCTAGATTTTGCAATAGGTCCAAATATCAGCATTTTTAAGTTTCTATAAATTTTCTTTCTGAAATGGTGTAGAGAATTGTGAAGCTTTATTGTGTCACTACAAACAGTTAATAATGTCACCTGATTAAAAAATATGTTTTCCAGACTTGATATTCTGAATCCTTCTCTAAGAACAGATCAGCCCAACATCTGAGTAAGTTGTTCGGCAGCATTGCTTCACTTCAGAAGTGTTCTGAACACTTCAGAAAAGTGAATATTCACGTGAATAACGTCAATGAACATTGTGTGAAGTTAAATCTTAAGTAGACCAAACAGCATAACAAAACATTCTGGCAGAAACTGTTTCTTAGAATTACCTTGGAAGAAGACATGAAACAAAAACATTTCTACATATAACTAATACCCTGGAAAAAACACATTCTGAAATTGAGGAAATAAATAAAATTTACCCAATATGAGTCTCTGTAGTTCTGCCTTCTCCACTGAACACACATCTGGCTGCTAGTACATCATCATAGCTAATATCTACTGGATATTTCACGGGGTAGAATGCCTGAAAGAGAGGATGATTCAACACAATCAGTGAAAATGCTTCATATCCTCTGTGTCAATAGACACTGATGAGAAGGACAGTGCTACATATCTGAAATGACTTTTGCATCATAATCTAATCATGCTAACACTTGGCAATATTCACTTCCAGGAGCACAACAGCACATAACCAGAGGAAACTCCACAATGCAAATCTGTGGACACGTGATTTACAATTCAGCTTCTCAGTTTGAAACAAAGATAATTAAAATTTACATTCAGAACTAAAAAGAACCCAACCAACCTGTGGTAGCTGTGGACTCTGTCTACCAATCAATGTCCATTGACCATTTCTCACTCTGTAACCACTCACTACTTTACCTATAAGATATCAATATACAAGAGAAGTAAGATATACTTTAAAAAATATGTTGCAGGCTTAACATTTTTCTGTTAAGTATTTGATATTCCTATGTTACTCTTACCTAGTCTGTGTGTGTGAACTCTGTAGGCAAAAAGGTGCATTGGAGACCTTTTGTAATGGCAGGCAATGTCGGCATCAACCACTGTGAAAATATTACAGCAATAAACAATGACAAACAGATCATTTATCAAACAGAGAATAGTTGAATTACTGTACTTCATTCAGTGTGTTTTATAAAAAGCATACCTACACTGGACAACAGACAATTTCTAAAGATAATAGGTAATATCTTATACTTCTGCAGTGTCCATCTCAAGACATCTGCAAAGAAAAACTAATAAAATATACTGCAGGTTACTTGAAAATTACTTAATCTGCTGACATACATAAAACACACTTTGGGCTGAAAGCCAGAGGAACTTCTTCGTAAACTACTGCTGTTTAACAAAATGAAGTAATAATTTTACTTACAGACTATGTTGAGGGTTGCTTAAATAAACATAGCTATGGTAAATTATCTACTCAGGAGAAAATTAAAATAAACTGATATAATTCTAAACTGATATAATTTACAATGAAGTCTTGATTATAAAGGCCCAGACCTAACTTAGGGTTAGACAAAAGACTTTGTCAGAGAAGTGCTGTATGGTGTTTAAGGTTAGTACTTGTGTTAGATGCAGTTAACAGTAACTAAGAAAAAGCTGACACAAAAATGCTGATGCCTTTCTGAGAGATATTGCCGCATTTCCAGTTTTAACAAATTTCATGCTCCACGTAAGAGCTGTAAATTTGACTGAACATGAGAAGGCAGTTATCAGTAACTACAGAACTGTTTGTCTGTCCTTTTCCCTCATCCTTCCAGTTGAAAAATTACATTTCTACACTGATTAAATATTCTTAGGGGTAGTGAGGGATTAATTTGGTATGTTTTCATATTGGAGAAAAAAAAATTAAACTCAATTCAAATTTAAAAATTTTTCAAGTTGCTGAATTCACTACACAGTTAAGAGTGAGCTGAGCATTTGAGCACCTCATTGTATTTAGGCAACTAACTGTGACTGGGACAAAGGGTGCCCTTGGTTATCCCCTTAAAAAATTTGGTACAGTGGAGTCAGTGTCCCAACTTCCTTAAAACAGAACATCCCATGCTAGCCAAAGAAAGGAGTTTCCAAGCTGAGTTTCAGATAAAATTCAGGATTCTGAAGAGAAACAGTTTGGAAACTTTCTATTAGGATTTTTTTCCCAGCATTTTGACCATTTAACAGACTAGGAACACAGGAATAAAATCCTTAAACAGCAGCTCTTTACTGGTAGAAATTCATATTTTAAAACTGAAGTCTTAGTAGTATCACAAATATGACAAATGAAGATAAAGAAGAGTCCAAAACAGTTCATGGCTTTTAAGAGGGGAAAGGAGGAATTAGAAAAGAGGTAGGGCATTTTTTGAGAAATGTTAGATGAAAATAAATAATGTTAGATGAAAATGAATTAAAGAAATAGTCATTATTACTTGTACACATTGTGTTTATACAGCACTGATTGCCTTTACTGGTGTAGTGATAGGGAAATAGGATACAATCTTAACCAGTAACTATTTTTTTCATTTGTTCAATGAATCAAATAATTAATTTGTCCATCTGCATATCAGTAAGCCTCTGTCAAATTTTCTTCCACATTAAGCAACAATAATAGATCAGATGCTGAAATCATATAATCACCTTGCAAAATGATGACTCACCTTTCTTGCCTGGTGGTATGACAGTGTTCACAGACATCATAAGATACATTCCCGCAATCAAGGGCTGCCTGCAATGGAATACCCAAGCTCTGGTAAACAAGTCCTCTGTAAAACACAACTGCAAGTGACTTGATATTCAATACCATTTGAACACCACTAATTTCTAAACATTCGATTACATCTGAAACAGGTCTCCTGAGAAAGCAGCTGAAACAGGTCTCCTGAAAAAGCAGTTCCCCTCTCCCTCTCTTTTTTGCTACCATTTCTAAAGCATTTTCTGCAAAACGTGAAATAGGACAAAACTATCATCTGCATAATTGCTGTTCTCATCCCAGATTTCTAAATATGAAGCTCTTAAACTGGATTAGCTCAGTACCCATAGCACAGCTGTGTCAAGTTTCTTAGCAGAAATGAATTTTTTTGCCAACAGATGACACGACTTCAAAATTCTTAATGTTGTGAAGTATGTATTCTTTTTATTTCACATGTTTTCAAAGGAATCCACAATTTCTATTCCAACAAAAAAACAGGCAAACATTTTCAAAAATACTCACTTTTGATGTGTCAGATGTAAAGTTACACCAGAGCAGTCCTTGTGTTTATCTGTACAAATTGTGAAACAGTTTCATCATTAGCAACTGAACCCCTGCAAATTATTACATATTAAAAAGATTTTTCTGGTGTGTAAAAAAATACCAGAAGACAGAAAAAGTTTTAATCTTATTGTATGCAGTAAAATTGTTATACTATGGAAATACTACTGAAATTTGCACAAATCTGATCATCTCAGTACTGCATTTGTAGAAATCGTAATACAGAAAAAGACTTTGGTGGATGAAAACTACTGTACTAGAAAAATGCAGATCTTTATGAACTAGTGTCTGGGAAATGAAACAGTATCATGTTTACACAAGCAGAAAAAATAGTTTTGTTTCAAAAAAATTTATATTTTGATCAAAGTAAGAAAATGAAAGATTTGGGAAAAGCAGTAATTTTAGTAATTAATAATGCAGCTGCCAGAAATCTTGGTAATAAAAGTCAACAGGTGAACTTGATATACCAATACAGACAGCAATTCTGCTTAAAACTGGATATCCTAGAAGGTGAGTAAAACCAGCTAATTAATTTGTCAGTGTACTGTATAATCATTAGGTGATATGTTTGAAATTTTAAAGACTCAGTTGTCTTGACGGTTACTCAATTATAGTTGGCCATCTGGGAGTTCAATATTTTTTCCTTTTTAAACAAGTTTCTTTTTCTTATGTTTATACCCTAATAGCTGTAGTTAGAAGATGGATCTAACTCCAAAGTGAGTAAACAGAACATTCTGAAAAAATATTGTCCAACAGTATAAGTTTTCAGATAAGATAGAGATTGGAATAGCTATGGCAACAAGTGGTCACTTCTGAGAGTTTTTCCTCCCATAGCCAGATTCCAAACTGAAAAAGTAGTGCATTTGAACAGAAAAAAGGAAAATGGCAAAAGTGGGACAATACATGGAAACCTGACAGATTGAAAACTATCAGTTCAGTTTTTCACACATTAGGTATTTCAGTCACCCCACATGTCACTATTAACAGATAATAATCAGTTTGCTTTTCACCATCATTGATAGTAGAATCTACTAGAATTTGTTTTCATTATGTCCGCAAAGTAGTTCTGTAAATTAATGTTATGTGTTATTCAAGTGAAATGGCTGCTAACACAATTTTACTGGGTTCTCATGATGCTCATCATCATGGCATCTACAAATTCTTAGTTACTCCAGCTCTGCGCATCCCAATTCTTTTAGATTTAAAAATCTGAATTACTATACCACAGTTGCACATTTACAAATAGCAACAAAAAAGCAAAGTCTTCATTGTACACAGAAAAGAAAAATAAGAACAGTAGCTTTTTCATCAAGACTACCTACAAGAGTCACGACTACCAAATCAAGAATCCAAAAGTGCCAAAAAGACGAAGCTATTAGGACAAAAGAAGGCGAACGGTAAGAAAACATTCAAGAGAAAGAGAAACGAAACTCCTTTTCAATGGCTTTAGAAATAGTTCAAGATATGTATATGCTGTTCATCCTCTTCCCTGCAGGCAGTTTCACTTACAATCTCAATATCTCAGTGTTTGCTACAAAAGTCTTCATAAAGTTTCTTCTGCCTCACTCTCCTAATTTCAAACTTATTTTTTTCTTATTTATGTAACACAGGTGATGCTCCAGAACTCAGGTTTTTTACGTTTAATATTGTTAGAACTCTGCACTACATGAATTTCAATGGAAATTGGAAAACGTGTGCTTCCTCTCCAAACATTATTACTTAAAGAAATAAAATTTTCCAATGCGATCAGTCATTTTGTGTCTTTCAGTTTTGGAATTTTAGCTGACAACATCACCATTCTATCTTTTGAAAACTGCCGCAAAATTATTCCCAAACCATCAAACTAATTTCATATTTGAAAAACTCAGCCCTTATGACATCATAGCGTGTCTTAAAAGTAGCATCACAGGAGGAAAAAAAACTTGAATATATTTAAGTTTGGCAATATTGAAGTATTTTCACACAATTTGAATTTTCAGAGCATGGAAAAAAAATTAACCAGCATTTTCATCTAAATAAAGCAATTTCAAAATGAACTGAAGATAGCTGGAAAGTTGCTACTAATCATTCCAATTCCTACTATATAAGGCAACCATCTAAATCAGTATCAGGAAAAGCACAAATGGACTTCCGGCACAAGTATCTGATCTGCAGTGCCGTGTTAAAACAATGGATGGATATATTAGTCTAAACCTTTCAGGAATTCCTACAGTGCTTTGTATTTCTGTATGTAGTTATATTTAGCCATGACTGACTAAATGTTTTTCTAACTACAGAGGGATGCTGGAAATTATGTTTCCCTGCTTCTCCTTCCTTCAGTTTACTTCCTTGAAACACTCAAATCTCTGAACACTTCACTGAAGAACACTGAGAAGTTGTGCTCTGCCTTTTGTGTTCTGTGCAAATATAACACAATCATATCAAATATTCCCTGCTTTTATTTACCCATATTAAGCAAAGCCAATGGTGCATGTTAAACTGGCTTCAAATTTTAAGAATACAGTTTTTTAAAATCGTGCATGACAACATTGCAATGATCATTCCAAGTTAAACTGCCAACAAATGTTTAAATTAGTTTAAAAGAATAACCAATGCTACTCTTGTTTAATTATTTTTTTTTTCTGGGAGAAATATCTCAAATACTAGAAATACTTGACAGTTTTTCAAATTAAATACACATCTGATGTGAAGGCAAATTATCTGAAAACCTCTCCTTTTGTAAGCTGATTCGCTAAGACTTCTGAAACAAGCCTGACAGGCTTTCTGCTAATCTGCCTATCCAGATCTACAGTCCTGAACTGTTCAATTACATGGATGATAGTATGCCACAGACATTGAGACTTTTAGGACTTTCTAGATGCTTAAAATTGTATCATTTTCTAACCCATAAAAACAAATACTCTTCAAACCTACTTTCTTTGCACTCTGAGTATGGGGATTATAAATTAGTAAGCACTCTGCTCAAACTATTCAGCTTCACTGCTGTTTCTAGTATTTCATAGGCACAGTATAGCACTCATTCATGGTGACTAGAATACTTATAAATGTCTACTGTAACAGAGTGGCACTTTTTATGAAGCTTCAAACCCCTTGTTATTTCAAAGTCAGCCTTTGATTTGTACCAGAATCTCCACATACAGACTCAGAATTGGCTTTGCTTCATTAAAGGTAACAAAGGTAGCCTAAAAGGTGAGCACAATCTCTAAGCAAGGCAATTCCAAAGCTAATGTCCATGGGGAAGTAACTTTGTACAAGTTATATTTAAAGAGCAAAGATATGGAGGACAAGTAATGAACCTGAGGTCCTAGTAAAGAATGAGACAAGTAATATTGCATTTAGAATTGATATCTAATATTTGATACATAAAACTACTTTAATTTTTTTTCATGTTAAGTCAAGGTGTTTATGCTTGCTGATCTGTTCACTCACCCAGTATTAATTCAGTGAAATTCTTTTTAAAAGTCTAGCATGAAATCTGTAATGAAACTGTACCTTTATTCTATTTGTGAAAAACAAAATGCAAACACAGACTCCCCAGTAACATTTTCACAACTTACTCTCCAAACAGAAAGGAGGCAATTGTTGATCCTGGTTAAATATAAGATTTTAAGGGATGAAGACCTCATGAAGATCACAGATGATTATTTGCTAAAAGGATATAAAAATATATCACAGCCATGAATCTCTGTGAATATACAAAGCTAACTTTATTCAAGACACTAGCATATTCAAGAGAATGTCAAAGAGAAGCACACCAAACCTAATGTTCAGAATAATGTTCAAATGACAATACACAACTCACGTTCTTACGAGGAAACAGATCTTTTTAAGGCATTTACTAGCTTGGTGGCCAAAACTAATTACTCTGTAACCAAAAACACCAAAGCCAAAGACAATACTAAGAACCCTACACCTCACTAAGAAAAGAAGGTACATCCGTGTTATTATACGTAATGTGAGTAACATAATTCTTGCAGGGAGAAATAAATCTACTCTCTGTGAATAGGTGGGTGTTAAAATAAGAAACTGAGAATGCAATACTGTTCATTGTGCAAGAAAAGAGAACAAGAATGGGGAAAAAAAAGCCAAAGCTGAACAAAGATGAAAGATTTCCCCATAAATTTGCTCTAAACATACTGACAAAGAATTATAAATTGCTTCAAAGAATGCAACAGTTGTAGACACACAAATGACAGAATGTGAAAACCTGCCATTACAGAGTAGCTAAAAGACCTTATCATTGATAATTTCTAAACACTTTGATTCTTGGGGATAACAGTTATCTTCTTACATGTGCTGGAAAGGACTAAGATAATAGTACAGCAGATTAAAAATAACATTAGTCTTTGTTATATGAAGGGAAGGGGAAAAAACATTCTAAGGATTAGAAAAATATCACGTTTTTAAAAACTTCAGATTGAAAGGTGCTTACATTGAAGAATAAAACAAGACCAGGATGACAATTGCACGGCATATCCCTACAGCCCAAGCTCAAAGCTGACTGGGTCCCTTTACAGCCCTAAAGATGGCTAGGTTTACTTTAATTTGAATCTGAACTAAAACACTTACAACTATATAGAAAGGCAGACAAATTTCTGACAATTTTTTATTTGTTTACTTATATCCATTATCAGGCATAACTCCATGATAATATTTGCTTTTACAAAACATAAAGTAAGAAAAATGAAACAGAGAAATCAGTATTTTTCTAAGATGGCTTTTAACACATTTTTTGTAGAATGTATTTTTGGTTCTCCAGCCTAAATTTTAATCTGTTTACTTTAGACAAGGTACAATAAGTTTTATTTTGTTATCTGAGAGTAAAGTGTGTATCTAAATATGAATTCTTAGCTCAGGATTATAGGTAAGAAGGGATGGAAAGCAGAATTAATTAATACCTGGTTAATGAAATGAAAAATATTATTTTTGGAAGAGTTGAACATGAGGCTTATTGATTTTAACTACAACATTTTCCCCCCCAAAACTGATAGGAAATAAAATTGGGTGCTAACACATGTATAACTACTACATCAAGTCAAATATTTTATATTTGCAATTATTTGTAAGTCAGAATAGTAAACTCTGAAAAATGTTTTGAAATCCTTGATGTACTAATGAAAGCATAACAAGTTAACTGAGCACATTTCATCACTTATCCTCTGTTTTAAATTTCAATAACTGCATGTGCTCACATACAAACTTCAGTGACTGTATTCTTATTCTTTGCCTCTATTCTTATTCTTATGTCTGTGGTTATCAACAGACATCTCATTACAAGAAAAATCCCTTTAGGTTATTCCTGAAATTTAAAAATATTTGTGAAACTAGTTGAAGATTATGCATTGAATATCTTAGAACACTACTATGAAGGCTGAGGACATTTTATTAGATTAAAATTATATTTTAATCTACTGGAATTTTCACAGGTAGGCAACATTAAAAACATTTCTTCCCACAAATGACAGAAAAGGTAGATTATTTTTTACTTTAAAAATAAGATCCCAGACTACCTAGCAAAAAGCACTGAAAATTGGAGGGCACTCTGTCATACTCTATAACAGCTGAAATAGTACATGACACTGGTATCATTGCCCACATCATAATCCTATCAGTCAACAACACTTCTTAAACTTTTATCATTTTGTGGGCTTACACCTATGGCATTTCTAAGTACTGCATATATATTCTAGGCAAAAAATAAGAAAGTCTATTGCAGAGGCTCTATTGGGGGTATAAAATGATGTTTTAATTTTAGGTGACTATTTCTTTCACTGCCATTTCTCTAAGTGTCCAAGCAGGTTTTTTGAGCAGAAGCTTTGACTAACAAGTCAAGTTGCTAATAAAGATCTCCAAAGACACTCTCAACTAATGTGCAGTGAAGGTTACTGGTTTTTTTTGGTTTTTTTTTTTTTAGTAACTACATACTCATATATTATTCTTAGGAGTGAAAATTAACAGTGGGAACTCTCAATGTCCCCAAGCAATAATGAAGAGCAGACTGTCGATGAACCTCTAACCTCTCTTTAGAGGTTTGCAACTTTAATTATTCAGTATTTTAGCAGGCAAAGAATCACACGGATTTTAAGGAACTCTCTCATGAAAATCAATTCTTCACCTTCAACTGTCCACATTTGCATATACACTCCACTCAAACAGTGCTAGCACACTCAGTTTATTCCTTCTTCCTCCTCTACCAATATCACCATTAAGCTATATTATATCTTCATATCAAGCACCTTCTACTTTATACAGTGCTGCTTAAAATTCTAGCTAAGTATTGCCCAAACCTTGCCAGAGATGCACAGAAGAGAAGCTGCATGGCACTGGGTAGCTGCACCTACCTGTAATTTCTCAGTTCAAAAACAAGTACAGTCTGTGGATCATTTACCATGATATCACAGAAGGATAGAGTCCACAGGCATAGCTTGAACTACTGCTGTAATGCATATTTCTCCCTTAATTTTTGCTTTTATTCAGCTTTCTCTTCTTTCAAGTCAAACATTTTCATTATCACTATCATGAGGTTCTTCACAATCTTGTTTAAATCCTACAGCAGTAATGTATCACAGATGAGTTCCATGGGAAATGACAACCTACAGGTTTTTTGCTCTTGATGGCCACAGAGGCTGTAACCCAAAAACTCTACACAAGATGTGATTCACAGAGTAAAGGCAAGCACATATGCACCTCAAAGGTGTCTGAACAAGGCATGTCAGTTTTAAAGAACAAAGTACAATGTGAAATATAAACAAATAAATAAATTTAAAAAATAATCTCCGAAAATCACTGATCACCAATATCTCAATGTGCATTAATGAAATTCCAATTTCCCAAATCCCAGCTCAAAACATATGGTCTGATGAGCAGTGAGGTGGACTGAACACCGGCTGAATGGTTGTCTAGTTGGAGGATGGCAACTAGTAGTATAGCCCAGGAACCAATACTGGCTGCAGTCCTGTTAAACATCTTCATTAATGACCATGGATGATGGGGCAGGTCCACCCTCAGCAATTGCAGATGATACCAAACTGGGATAAGTGAGAGATGCACCAGATGGTTGTGCTGCCATCCAGAGGGACCTGGACAGGCTGAAGAGAGGGGCTGACAGGAACCTCACAAATAACAAGGGGAAGTGCCAAGTCCAACCCCAGGCACCAACAGGCTGGAAAGCAGCTTGTCAGCAAAGGACCTGGGGTTTATCAGGCTGAGCACGACACGGCTGTGTGCCCTTGCTGCAAAGAAGGCAGATGGTGCTCTCTGCTGTATCTGCCAAAGCAGGGCCACCAGATCACTAAGGGGATCCTTTCCTTCTGCTCAGCACTGGTAAGGCCACATCTGGAGTTCTGTCCAGTGCTGGGCTTCCTAATGTGAGAGCGACATGGAGAATGTCCAGCAAAGGGCCACGAAGATTATGAAGTGACTGGAGCATCCCTCCTGTGAGGAAAGGCTGAGAGAGCTGCCTCTGTTCGGCCTGAAGAAGAGATGGGTCTGGAGGGAGGGTGCCAAGAAGAGGGAACCAGGCTCTCCTCAGTGCTCAGAGACAGGACCAGAGGTGATGAGCACATACTGAAACACAAAAGGCTTCCATTGAACATCAGGAAACCTTTTCATTTCGTGTGTGACTAAGCAGTGGCAGAGGTTGCCATGGAGTGCTTCTACCTCTGAATATACCTGGGCATGGGCCTGGACAACAGGCTGTAAGTGGCCCTGCTTGAGCAGGGAGGGGATGAACCAGATGACTTCCAAAGGTTTGGTTGAACCTCAACCATTATGTGGTTCTGTGAAACACTCAATGACAAGAATAAGCATATTGCTGTGCTTCAAATGTGTGCTTCATCTTAAAAAAAAAAAAAAAAAAAGAAAAACCAAGCCAAACAACCAAACAAAAAAGGACACCGTCTCCATGAGTTACATTTTTTTTCAAACACAAATACTGTGACTGATTGGCGAATATAATCTGTTCCAAATCTACTCAAGTAAGATGACAGGTAAAGTATTATTTGTTTCAACTTCATTAAAGAAAATACTGAATTATATATGCAAATCCAAAGTTTCTCCCTAAATTTAAAACTATTAATCTGCTTCTTGATTACTTTAAGTCATTTCCTCCATATTTTTTGAAGAAAAAAATGGTGTTCAACTTTCAAATACTTATAGAGATAAATCAAGTTTATGAAGACAAGTTAATATACAAGTTTTATTACAAATATGCCCACTGATCTTTGCAAATGGCACTAACAGAAAAATTATTTTCTACAGATAAATATTTTTTGATGCTGCAGTTGATACAACTTACTGAGCAAATTTCCAAAATGCATACCTCTAAATGCACTAATATCTCCATAGTGTACCTGGAGAACAAAGTATCTGCTACCCGTTTCTCCTCCAACTCTGAATCCAACACCTAAGAGAAGGAAAATATATTGTTTTCAGAAACAATAAAATGTAGGATGATTCACCATGACTGACAATATATAAAAATACAAATCACTTTACTAGCTAAGAGTGAAGGGGTAGAAAATTTGAGACACCACTGAAGAAAACTTTGTCCTAAAACCCAGGAAAACCACAAGCCATGATCCCAAACAGACTAAGAAGCTAGGATCATAACTTAATTATGAATGAATAGGTATATGCTTTATGCAGAGAACTCTCTCAATCAAAGAACATTAATACAGATTCTATAAAAATCCAAAATAAAAATGAAGTTTTGTCAATCATACAGGATTTGGTGGAACTTTCATCTCTCATACAACCTGTTCACAATACAAAGCTAATTAATACTAACTTACTAAGAAGATATTGAGAATGAGAAGAAAAAAAGGCCTGTAGTAAAATATTTTTAGATTTAAGCTAGTATTATATGCAGAAAAAATCTTGAGGATATTATGCAACTATGTTAGTTGATGAGATAAGCAAGCACAGGCACAAAACACAATAGAGAAGCTTGAAATAATTAGAAATAATGAAATTGTAAGTTGTCACCATCACCAAAAAGGATTTCTCTAAATCAATTCTACAATGAACATTTTTCAAAAGAAGCAGAGAAAGCAATTTCCTTGTATTTGGTCAGAGAATTCCACAGTAATAGGCAAAGCTAACTTATAAATGGGACTGCAGGCTCTCTGTGCACAAATGAGGCATCTTTATGAATACTCCCTACAAACCTTGTATTTTTGCACAGTTTACCAACAAGAAAAATATGAATAGCTGGGGTTTAACAGCAAAACTTCCACAGAATCCTCTGAGTACAAAACTTTAAAGAGACCTCCAAGTAACAATTTTTTTAACTCTACATTCTGATAACCAAATTAAGTAACATTCATGTTGGTAAGCCTGTAAATGGATTATTAAAGAAAGTATTTTCATGATACTGCTCCTGGCTACAGAAATGGGCAGTAAAAGATGAAAGAAAAAATCCTTAGAATTCAAGATATTTTCAAATCAAGGCTATTCAGATGGTAGATATTTCTAAGACCCTTAGTGGATACTACAAAGAAGTACTTTACCCTGTTTTCTACTCCAAGTAGCTTAAAATGTTTTGATTTAATTCAGCAGAAATGTCTATAATACAAGAAAATGGGTATACAAGCATGTTGCTCAACTGCATCAAAGCATTAAAAATAAAAAACACATTAAATTGTTAATGTACACTTTAAACAGGAAAAATGCATTGCTTCGATTGAACTTGTTTATGCTTTCCCAAACAAACAAAACTAATTTAACATAGTTTGTGTAGATACATACTGTATCTGTAAGATACATAAATTGTAACCTTCTAGTAACATATAGTAGGAAATGCAAGATTAATGCTATATAAAAAAACCTAGTATATTATGGTAGTTACCTCTCCCTCTGCTTTTTTTACCCCTACAGAAACCCAAAATGGTATACAACAAAATGAAAAAAACCCACAAATATATTAGCTAGCATAATACATTTCATAATTACGTTGATATTTATAAAATTTCTATTAATTAGACATAATAAAAATATTATAGGATGTTCCCAGATATGCCAGGTTCTTACTTCCATGTCTTCCTTTTTCCCCTGCCCCTGCACACAAGAACACCGTAATAAAGGACCAATACCTTTGGGCAGCCTGGTGGGTGGAGCATTTCTTGCCCAAGCATACAAAATGTTAGATTTATCTTTACATGTTCCTTCATCACAGTCCCTAAAAATATAAGGAAAGAAAATGGAATATTATTTTCAAAATTTTGAAATCAGAAAACAGCAGGTGAGTTACATGCAAAACGACTAATTTTAAGATCTATGAAGATGATTTTTTGAATGCATGCTGAATAAACACAGTTCTCCTAATGTAGATTGCTTTCACGGATATTGGTGTATGTTCCACCGTCTTTATTTCCCTCCCTTTGTATGAAGGCAGTTGTGCTGGTTTTGAATTGATTGATACTTAGTGAGGAGGGAAGAAGCTACCCAGAAAAAATGATTTTTCTAAGAGAAGCTGCTAAGAGTTTCCTCCAAGCAGTACAAAACAAATCAGTGACTGGTTTTGAATACTGACACCTTGTTAAACCACTAGGAAGCTGAACACACCTCTGTGAACACACATATTAAAAACCTAGCAAACCCTGGAG
>VZUI01038428.1:0-16632 GCA_013401135.1 Cettia cetti | reverse complement strand
CCCAAATTTCCAGTCTCTCAGTTAAATTTAGCTAGTCTTGGTTTCTTCTTGTCTTCCGCCCTTCCCTTGAACATCTGCAAAGAAAAGGGGGGGAGAACTCCTCTCTCCTCTATGTTACAACTTAACTATCGATATTGATTACTATGTTACCTTATTAGCACGAATCACACTTATTTATTACACAGGGAATGCAGAGCCAGTAACAGGAGTTTTTCTACATCCTTTTTCCGATGTTATCTGTCTGGTTCCTTCCATGTTATCTAATCAGTTTTAGCTGTTTCTAAGTTATTCTCACAATTGTCAGCTAGTTACAAAATGAAAGCATCCTGGGAAAAGTTAACGTTTTGCTAAAACCTAAACTAATATATATCTATATATATCTACCACACTACTATTTATATGCATACAAAAGCTGACAGATGATACTATATTGAAGTAGTTAAAGGGGGTTACAAATAGTAGTACATAAAATGGTTGTGATTAATAATGATTTGTCAAAGTCAACACATAACAGCAAAAGCCAATAATTCCACAGTTACTTATAGCACAGGCACAGGTTTGTGCTGTTGCATATAAAGCAGAACCCGAGAGCTGAGCCAGCTGAAAAAGGGAGTCTTCTTTTTTTCTGTTGAATTAATTTTCTGAGGGATTGTTCTTTGGGTCTGGCTCCCAAGAGAGTCGGTGCAGATGCTTGTGACAGCCCAGGAGGTTTGAAATGTGGGGTTGTGTTTCGTATCAGGTAGAAAAAGGTGACCTGTGTAGTTGTGGTTGTGAAATGTGTGGAACGAGGCCATGGGACAGTTATAAAAATTACTTTTAATGAACAAACAGAAAAATCATGGAAAGAGGCTTTTGGACAAATATTTTGCTTGCTTATAAGTGAATAATGTGAGCTTTAAAGTTTTCACAATATAAATTTAAAGCTTTTTATAGGCCTTTAACATATAGGATAGAAGAATGCGGAAATATTATTATATGCTTTGAAAATAAAATTATTATAAGCTTTAAGCTGCTTTGTAGTAAGAGGTTTTGAACTATAGCTTTAGAATATATATAAAAGGAGTTGTAATCACCTAAATAAAAGAAGGAAGTGAGCTAAAAATTGATGATCCTGGAAAGGAAAACTGGACAATCCTGGGAAATGAAGCTAGACATCACCATCACTGATTTACCAGCAAAAATTTGTAGGCAATGTGCAGTTGGAGGGGAGACCCACACTAGTAGTTAAAAGGGGTTACAAATAGTAGTACATAAAATGGTTGTGCCCCTGCCTTCCCTCTAAGGAATGAAGGGCTTGACTCAGCCAATATATCAGCAAAAATCAATTTATTAATTCATTATTTCAAATGGTAAAGTGTGAGCAAAGCAGCGCACTGGGTACAGTGGGGGTCTCCCCTCACTGCACACCTCCTACAAATTTTTGCTGGTATTTATTGGGCATCTTCATAAGCATTTCTCAGCTGGTTTTTTTAAATGTTTCCTCCAAGTTTCTATTTGTGAAGTCCGATTTCTATACTTCATTGTGATCAGTTCCTATTGGTGGCGTCGAATTTCTATACCCTAAGGTTGTAAATTAGTAATGATGATGTCCAGCTTCCCTTTTTTCAGAAGCATATATCAGTGATGGTGAGGTCCAGCTTCCCTTTTCAGGATTACACATCAGTGATGGTGAGGTCCAGCTTTCCTCTCCAGGATTGTAAATCAGTGATGGTGATGTCTAGCTTCCCTTCCCAGGATTGTCCAGTTTTCCTTTCCAGGATCATCAATTTTTAGCTTAGGATAAGCTCACTTCCTTCTTTTATTTAGGTGATTACAACTCCTTTTATATAGTCTAAAGCTATAGTTTAAAACTTCTTGTTACAATGCAGCTTAAAGCTTATAATAATTTTATTTTCAAAGCAAATAATAATACTTCTGCATTCTTCTATCCTACATGTTAAAGAAAACTTAAAACTTTTATTGTGAAAACTTTAAAGCTCACATTATTCACTTATAAGCAAGCAAAATATTTATCTAAAGGCCTCTTTCCATGCTTTTTTTTCTTCGTTTGTTTATTAAAACTCATTTTTATAACTGTCTCATGGCCTCATTCCACACGTATTACAATTACAACTACACAGGCCACTTTTTTTTACCTGACACGAAACACAACCCTACATTTTACACTGTGTTAGCTGCATACTCCAGCTTACAACTGCTGATGGACGGAGAAAGCCAGAATATGTTAAACTGTTACCATTTTGTCTACAGATCTGCTCAATCAGGATGTAAAGATAAAGAGGGCCCATGTTCCTTACAATAGAGTATCTGGACCTCAAGTTTCTACCAGAGCTGGCCAGCATTGGATGATCCATAACTCAGTGTCAAGTTCAAAGGCCAACTGAGGAACAAGAGAGGGCTGCTGCTTGCTGCAAAGTAGTTTATTGCATGGCTAGATCAGTCTCACAAAGGCAGAGCACTAGTCTGCCATCATGCAAAAGCTTTCTAGCACAGTCCCCATGTCCCAAGCAGAAGCAGCAGCTGCAGCACCCCCAATACAATGCATTATATTCATAAATCATCCAATCAGTTACAAACACAATGCTCTTACTCTCTTTTTGCACCTATCCTGGTCTAACACAGTTGTGTGACAATGCTCATCATTTCTTACACAAGGCCTATGCATATAGCCTATCGATTGTCTAGCAATGTTAGCAATGCTATGTTTTGTCTAGGACTTAGTTAACTTTGTAAAAGGTAATGTTACTGAACTTTAAACTGGACTTTAGGGCTTTTAACTAATACAGTTTCTTATTTGCTTAAGGGACTTAAGGCATATTTTCACTTACCTAAAACTAAAACTTACATTCCCACTTCATGCCTGTGTGACTTTATGTATCTCAGTTTCTCCAAGTGTTTCAAACCAACCCCTGCATTCCTTTCTGCCTCTAAGCCATGTGCATGGAGTTCTGGGAGATTTCTAACTGGTTTCCAACAATTTTGAAATCAAATTATTTGTGCATTTAATAGATAGCAAAGCACTCGGTAATTTGCTTCTTGCTACTTTTTAATTCTCTTATATAGGAATTCTCTTGCAAGACTTGTTTCCCACTCTCATAGTTATCAGGGGATGTGGTGGCAGGTATAAAAGGGTATAACTGTGCAGCCCCCTGCTTAGGTTAGAGACTTCTCTTTGGCAGATAGGCAAGAGTGTCTCCAGTTGTCATTTCCAGGCAGCAAGCTCTTCTCCCTGTGCAGTTTTCCATATCACAAGCTTGTGGGTCAGTTATTCAGTGAGCATTTCTCTTTAAATATTAATATGAGAGGTGTCTTTACTCACTCTCTCTACTGTTTTCCCTCATCTGCTTTTTAATATTTTACTTTTTCATTAAAGTATTGTGCAGGAAAAAGCCGCTGCACATTTCTCTCCTGTCTCCTCAGCTCTTGCCGCCTCTAGAGTCCTGCCCTCTACAGATCCCATCCTGACTCTGCAAAGTTATATGCATTACAGCCCCTCACTGCTTCCCTGCCATGATAATTTTTTATTCGTATGACAACCTTCACTCAATTTCAGCTGGCCTGGGTTAGATGCCATTGGTGGAAAGTTGAACTTAAAAAAAATTACAAAATTGTTGCTCTCTCTTTGGCAAAGTCTCAGTAAATTGTGTCAGTTTTCCTCTGTCTCTGGTTCAAATAATTCAGCCTTCATTTACCATCCTCACCCAATAAAATACTGCGGGGTTTGAGTTTTCCTGAGTGTCTTCTCCCTAAAAGCCACGCAGAGCATTGTGAGCCTGTGGGTCACCCAGGCAGTTTGGAACACTGTTTGTAAATGGCATCTCCAGGGAGTTGCTAGAAGCAACCTGCTTCCCTGGGGTCATTCAGAAGTGTCCTCCCAGCTCTTTCCCAGAATTTTGCAATGCACCCTTCTTTGGACTAGACTTTGGGGTCACAGTGATCATGTCTGATATCTGCTCAGCTCTGGGAGAAGCGAAACCACAGTGCTTTCCATCTGTGCCCCTTTGTGTCCCCTCTTCCTTTACCCCTCTGGGAAGGGACCCAGCCCACGCACTGAAGAGCTGTTCTGCTTTCTTGCTCCTTGTCATAAACGAAAAGTTAGACTTGCCAGTCCATCAAGCAATATAGCCAATTTATTAATTTGTTGGATAAAAGGGTGAGCAATGGCAGCACTGTGTGCGTGAGAGGTCTCCGTCCCAAGCAATGCACAAATCTACTCTCTATAAGAATGGTCTTCTTACACCATTCTAGGCACTTCACTCCCACAATTTTTCAGTTATTTTCTACTTGCTTTTCTTCATAATCAGCAGTTGTGATTTTTGAAGATCTGTTGGGAAGGTGGCCCGAGATGGTCTTCTGATGTTTCTCCAGTCTCCCATTCTTCTTTTAAAATATGGTTTTCCACCAACATTATTTTTGGGTATACAGTGTGCTTGTGCTTAAACAAGCATATATATTCTGTTAGTCAGCATACATTTTGCAAGCTTTTTCTTTGTTATTATACAACTTAAGCTAGAATGCCCCAACACCTGTCTGCATGTGGCCCCTCTCTCACTTATTACATAACCTCAAAAGTCAGCCTGTTTCAAAATATCTTTGTAGGGTCTTTTGGTTTGTTAGTCCTACTTCCCCTTATTAAAGGATTACAAATTCTTCTATACAAAAAAACAATTTATAACTTGTACAAATAGTTTAAAATTTATACTATAAGGTAGTTTAAGGCTTATATAATTACTTGCAAACAATTACAGTTTTGTTGTTAAAACAAACTGTTAGTTAAAAGTCTACTGTTGTGTAGTTGACTTGTTAAACCCCACTTCCATGCCTTACTTAGCTGATTTTTTAAAAACTCTTCTTCATAATAATCCCATGGTCTCTGTCCACATTGCCCACAGACGCACATGCTATTGGATTGACACAAATCACAACGTGATTTCTCACTAAACTGAGGTGAGCCCTAGCTGCCATTGGCATCTATGTGATACTACTTCCTTCATTGGTTACTGTCCTCCTATGTGGCTGCTTGAAAAAAACCCAAAAAATACATATTGTAGGTAAGGGAAGGCTTAAATCCTCTTGGCCTCTATTCAGCCAGTGCTCATTTACAGCTGAGCCCATTAGCCAGGGTCAGTGTGTCTAAATTCTGATTAAGCTTTCCAGAGGCATCTCCATCTCTGGACTCAGCTTAGGTATGAGAACCCTTGCTGAGTACTCTCTTCTATGTGGTGATAGCAGTCTCCATGATAACATTCTTCAATTCATACAAGTGAGATCTTAATTTGTGTTTTGGGGTGCGTTTCTTTGGTATGAGTATGTGTTTTGGCTGGTTGGTTATTTGGTTTGGTTGTTTTGGTTTGAGGTTTTTTGTGGTTTTGTTTGGTTGGTTGATGTTTGGGTTTGGTGGTATTGAGTTTGTTCTGTTTTCTCTTTCTTTGGTTTTTTTTGTTTGTTCGTTTGTTTGGGATTTTGGGTGGCTGGTTGGGGTTTTTGTTTGTTTGTTGAGATTTTGTTGGGTTTTTTTTAGTTTGGTTTAGAGTTTTTTTATTGCACCTTAAATATTGATGTTTAATAATTATAAGTAGACGAGTTCTTTGAAATTAGAATAGACCTAACAACAACTTCATGTTCTTTGTTAGAGTTGCCCAGGGGCAGCTCTTACTCTATAGAGCTCACCAGAGCTCTAGAAGTCTGGGTAAATTCTGCCTGAATCAGTTCTTCTTACAATAAACACAAATACTTTGTGCACAGTCAGCAAGGCTGGTGTTTCATCAGAAATTGAAGCCCTTTGTGACTATGCTATTTACACTAACCAAAAAACATGAGACCCACTACTGTAATCTTTTTACGATCAGTAACAATTCTTTCTTACTTTATAGCATGTTGTTCTATAAGGCACATGCAGAACATTAAGATAGAAACACCACCAGTTTCCATTTTTTCATCTCTCTCCAAGTCTTTGTTACCCACTATCAAATTTTTTTAGTAACTGATCTGTATGAGAAGTTTCTACTTTTGCTACAGTTCTGTAATAGAAGACAGTTATTAATTTGTTGATCTGGTAGGAATTGACATGTTCATATTTCACAGCTACCAGAACTTCTGTGGTGATTGTCAGGTCATTGGCCAATTGTTCAATTTTGGTGTTGCTTTCTGGATATGAACTCCAAGGGTATTGGATTCACATTTCAGGTTCAGTTCTAAATTCTTGCCTGGTATTTTACAGAAGTTCAAGACTGGATTAAAAAGTTATTATGGTCGCTAATAACTGAGCTCTTTGAAAATAATGGCATTTATTGCCCACAATTTCATCTTCACAGGAATCAAGATGGAATCTGGATTCCTGAGATTTCTGAAAGATCTAATAAAAGCTCTCGTTTGCCTAGCTTGAGAAATATTTGCCGATAATTGCATTCCCTTTGCTGAAGCTTCACAACTTTCAGCTACTCTTTCCCTGCAGAAGTTCTAGAAGCACTGCAGAACAAAACCTTGAACAAACAAATTGCTGTTCAGCACAAATCAATTCCAAGGCAACCATTTACTTTGTCAACATCAGTAAATCTTCTCTGGGTTTACCTTCCAACTTTTTGGATATACTGCAACATATATTATTGTTGAACCTATTGCTAGGAGTTCCTAAATCCCAAATTGATATGACAGAGGCTGCCAAAACTCCACCCCCAAAGGTCCAACTAGCCGTGGAGCTGACCAAGTATTCCCAATAGATGTGTACATGACACACTCATGTGTACACGCAGGGTCTCAGGAGTGAACACAGACAGAAACACTCATTGCTCATGCACAAGGGGACATTTCCTCCAAAATGTAGTGCATGCTGAATACAGAAAAGCTCCTGTTTATATAGTATATTTTATATACTATATTTTATAGATATATTAATTGATTTTTTTCCCAGAATGAACACACCTATGGTAATAATTTTCCTCCTCCCTTATGCATGTGTTCTTCTGTCCTGGGGGTCTCTTTGGTCGTCCCTGGTGGTTGACCCCAAGTCATACCTGACTGCCCAGTGAACTGGTGAAAGTTGGCACAGCTGGACTGGTTGCTTTCCAGTTCTTCCTACAGAATGGGCATTATGTAGTTCCATAGGCCAGTAGTTTTTGAAGAAAAAGCATTGTGTTACCTCACCAGGTGCAGACAATTTTTCATGTGGTAACAGTCTCTCCAGCCTTAGGTCTGGATTTCCTGAACCTGCTGTTTGTGTCTCAGAAGCACCCTGGCTCCCAGCCCACTTGCCTTGCTGTCTGCCTGTCTGGCCTGATGCTCGCCAGAGATCACACACTGGCAAGTGCACCCTTGCTTGCTGCAGTTGCAGGTGCACCTATGGTGAAGATGTGATGAACTGATGACAGACAAGATGCCAGCCCTGCTTACATGTGACATGCCCCCCTTTTCCCCCTCTTAGCCTGGTATTATACCAAGCATATTTTTCTACAAAACATCTTGAATCGTCCCTTCTTCCACATTCAGTTCCTCCATTAGACATCATTGTGTAAATCCCGTGCAATCCTGGTAGGCTTTTCCCCTCTGTCCCATAGCAGGTCTCATGCTTCCAGATGTGAAAAACAAGGTTCACTTTCCTGGTAAATTTAAAAGTTTTAATAAAAAGACAGTAAGAGACACAAGTTACGGCTGGGTGTTTGGCATTCAGCCAAGAGCACACACTAACTCAGAAAACACTTCTTTAAATGCCTCAACATGTTGCATATTCATAGACCCTCATGCATTATTCAAAACATTCCTTTGCGTTCTCCCAACCTGCCCCCATTCCATCTTGCAGATGTGGCTTCATCTTGCCCTCCCCACTCCCTGATAACAGAGAGGCAATAAATTCTTCCTTTGGGATTCTGGTGTCTTCACTGTTATCTTCATCCAGATGATCCAAAAATGTGAGGAATTTCCTGATTATTGTTAATATTCTCTGAGTTGGCTACAAAAACCATTTTATATATCACACTACTATTTCTGAGTTTTGTTAATCACAGAAATAAAAGAAACTATATTCATACAGCAAGGTTTTCCAACATTATACATATAGCCTTCATTTTAATATTTGCAAAAAGCCAGTACTATAATACATACTTATATCACAGAGGTGGTGTCCTGCCCTTGCCTGGTGCAGAGTGTCCTTCCGGCCACTGGGGTTGAGACTCCCTTCAGGCAGCCCTGACAGGGCCCAGGGCTGGGGTTTCTCTTTCTGTTATCAGGTTACTGAGGTTTCCTTGGTGCTCCTTTTGTGTTCATGGAAACGAGCTTTTCATTGCACAGCCTAAGGCCTAGCACCTTTGTTTATTGTTGTGTCTGGTTGAGGTGCCTCCTTGGAGGCGCTGAATTGTGCAGTAACTTCATAGCAATCAGCATGTTCCTCATGTCAGCAGTATCCAAATTCACCCTAACTATTCTTTTTCTGTTGTAAACCAGTTTTAGATTATTTAAGAAAGTGTTTCTTCAACTGGGTGCCTTGCTAGCTCAAAGCAGGGGGATTTGCCTGTAGTACTACAAACTCTGTGGCATAATGTATTCTCAATCTTGGTTTGCTGTCATAAGTGATTTTCTGTGGATAACAAAAAAAAACCTGGTGAAAGGTAAAATACATAAATGGGTAAATGTTGGTTTTCTCTGTAAAAATTTTGGATAATGAATCTTCCCTTCCTGGCTGAAGGGCTGCACCTTGCACTTACTCAAATAATTAACAAACATAACAGAAAAGTTCAGCAGTAATTAGGTAAATAATGATGCAGTTATTCAGTAAGGGTTGTAATTAAAGCCAAACTAGATATTTGATTTCACAGCCCACTTCCCAACTTTATGGAGAAGAAGCCTGAATGCAAAGCTTCCCATCAGCTGAGAATGGCATCAGCCATCTGATAGAACCACAGTCCCTTTACTGGCAAAACCAAGGATTTTTCTGTCCATCTTCATTACTGGAACACTTTATACTACTTCTCTGCATATGACATCCTTTACTTACCCAGCATTTCATGAGTCCTTTAGATATTTTTTTAAGGTACTTGTTTTTCTTTCAGCAAAATATGTATTCTGCCTTGCAGTATAACATTGTTATCCCATGTAGAGCCAGATCACTTCTTGGAAATTTTTCTGTTGTTCTTCACCAGGGTCATTGCTGTCCTGTTATTTCAAAACAGTGGCGTCAAAAAAATGTGGGGTTTTGCATATGTTGCAGAGTTTCTGGTGGTATTGATCCATGACATTTTCTTCTCTTCAGATTTTGGCAATTACCTGAAGTCAACTGAGATCATAACTGAGCTTGTAGTAGTCCTTCAATTTATGTCCTGAGGTGACACCAGAGTGGCACCAGCATTTCCTGAAGAGATGTGACTCATGGCTGTCCCATTATTGTTAGGAAAGGTATTGACTTGCTTATTCATTTCTCCAGAGCTTCACAGCTATTGCTTACACTTCAAGTTTGCAGTGAGTTTGTACATTATTCTGAAATAATTGGCTTTGTTGAGATGAGAGAAGTGCTAGCAGATATGCAAGCCAAACCCATATTGTGACATTTGTTTTTTTATTTCAGTGGCCATCTGAGAGAAGCAGTTCTACCTAATCATATCAGTAAATCTCTCTGTCCTCTTTTTTTTTTTTTTTTTTTTTACTTTAGAGGATGCTACCAGGGATTAAGTGCAAGAAATTGTCCTAGTTGCTGTGTGAAAGAGAACAATTCTTTTTGTGTTTCCTGGTTTATACCTTTCAAAACTTTTAGCAGTAGACATGTGAAATGTGATTGAGGCTTTTTCCTTCTTGGCAAAAAAAAAAAAAAAAAAATTAAAATCAAAATGCACTCCAGAACAACTGGAGTGGATGGCATCTCAGGAAAGATTTCTACAGAATCTGACTTCCTATAATAAATGTCTTCAATCTAATGAAGATTAGGTGTGTCCTGCATTCTTTCTTTAAAGCCTGAGGAACGCTCTTGTTTGTGCTGTATTTTTGAATAATTTCAGTTGTCTAGGGTCAGGTTTGAAAAGCTTACAAAAATGCTTTCTTGATGGGCTAAGTAAGACTTCACTTGGCCTTAGTCAGCTCAATACACTTGAAATATCTCTCTTTTCATTTAAGCTGTTTCTTACAACATCGCGCAGTTTCCGATAATGGTACAGAATATACAGGAAATAAATCATAATAAATACTGCCAGGGCACTTGAATTTGAAACAAAAAAGATATTTTGATAGTATGGGATCAGTTGGCACACTGCAGGCTGCAGACACCTTTAATACTTCCAAGTTTGAAAGATGAGCATCCACAAATTGTATTAATTCTGCAGTGAAAATGCAGAGTTCTCTTGGGTAATGAGGCAGAAACAATTATTACATTGATTGCCATGATCCTGGACTTTACAACATCTAGCTACCAAAACCCAGTAGCTTCTGCAATGACTTCTACTGATGAAGGTATATAATTGCCTTTTCATAATGAATAGTACAGCATATCTTCATGCAGGAGGTTGCAAAGTGGGTAAGACAGCCCTTCTCCCCATGCTGACAGACTGACATTCTTCCTGTAATTCTGGTGGGGCAGATGTCTTTGGTACTGACCAGAAGAACAACTCTGGTACCATGAAGGTGGAGGTACTAGTGTGGGTGGTGGATGACCTGTTTCTCCCTTTCATTGAAGAGAGACTCAGGATGAAAACAATCAGAGAATTTATTTTCCCATATTATCTCTGTGCAAAGTGGAGCTATAGCCCAACACATTAAGGAGCCTGACAACAGGGTGAGGTGCCCATCAGATGCCAAGGCCATGGTTATACATTTGGTCTCCTCAGACAAATATCATACTGTCATACTGTGCTATTGTTTGTATGTGGTGTTCTCAGCCAGTGAGAGCCTGTTTAGCTTGGGCCTTCAGCTCATGCTGCCCCTGAAGCTCTAAGTTCCTGGTCCCAGGTAACTGCTGTCCTAAGCAAGTCATGCAGCTGTCAGTGCCTTTCATTTCCTATGTGACTCTGGAGACTAATGCAATTCTTGCACTTTGGCCCCAAAATGGTCATTTCTAAGGTTTGTTGTGCTGCATTAATTGCTAACATCTTTCTGTATTGTGGGGTAACTGCGCTGCTGCTCTGTGAATCCTGGGCAAAGTATCTCTCTTGGAAGAAGTCAGTAAAAGGCCTCCTGAACAGACTTGTCTTCACAAGTGATGTCTTAATTTCTGCTAAAGATTGTGATGTCTTAATTTCTGCTAAAAAAAAACCAAACAAAAAACCAACCCCCCCCCCCAAAAAAAAACACAAACTTATGAAGGGAAGCTGCTAATGAAGAAAGAAAACAAAAACTAAAATAAATCATTTATTTTCACATGTCTGTAAGCTGCTCTTTGAGCATGCAGAGGTTAGCCATGACTTGACCTGCTGAAAACTTGACCCCAACCTTTTCAGAGGGTCATCACTGTGGTTTGTAGTAGGTCTTGTGAGAAATTTCTCGCTTAGTCCAGACTTGTAGGACCCTATCCACATCTATGGTCTCAAGCTGGTGAAAATGTGCTGGTAAAATTGTGGAGAGAGGTAAATCTTCTCAGTGGGTAGCCCTTTATGCACAGAGACATCAAATGAGTCAGTAGAGTGCTAAAAATAACCAATGGCAATGTCTGAAGATCTTGGAAAGTAGGTCATGATGCTCACATATAAGAATTATGGATGCTGCTGACAAGGATCAAGGGAAAGCTCCTCAGATACTAAAGTACAGGGAAGAGTGTGCAGCAGATCATAGAATTTTATCCAATGATTCTTGTGTGTAGCAAAGGTGAGTCACGTGTGGACTTAACCTTAAGCGTGTTCTGAAGTATTTTGTTAAAAGAAGACTGGCTTCTTTCTGACAGTGTGGGTTTTTCCTCTCTCCTCTTTTCCTGGAACAGAAAAAGGGAGAAGTTGAAACAATCTCTTGATAGTTTTAATTATTTAGCACAGAGGAATGCAGGGCAAAAAATGGAAGTGAATTTTTTTGTTGAAGTGAGCTGTTCAGGTTACAGTCTCTGCTACCTCCCTAGTGCTTAGTTTTATTTTGTAGTGTGTTGTCTTAATTTGTATCTTGTGGAATTGGCATGTCCTTTTTGGAGGAAATGTATTAGCAGAGATATGGTAAAACCAGAAAAACTTTTTTAAGCTATCTCCCTTGATTAATCTGCTTTCTGTCTAAAAGATGATCTCTTGAAAAGCAGCTCAGTTTGGTGTTGTGATGTACAGATAGTCATTTCTTGTGTCTGCTCTTGGTCTTCTTCGTTGCCTGTTACAAGAAGAGCCCAAATAGAATAAAAGCAAGTTTTGGATGTCTTACTTGCAATGCATTTAACAGGAGTTGATAGCTCTTTGGGTTATGAATCTGTTTGCATAAATAGATGAGAAATTTTATCTCATTGTAGGAAAGCTTAAACCCCCCAAAAATGTAGTTTTCTTTGGTAAAGGACAATCTAAGAAAAAAAAAATTACAAAAATTTTAAGTAAAGACCAAGTAAAAAATCAGAACCAGGTGAAGATAGTTGGATGATGCAATATAAACAATGTGAATCAATCCATGACAAAGCCACAACAGAAAGTAAATACATTTACTCAGATTTTTCCTACTATTTTTCTAAAAGAAGTGTGTTTTAATAAATAATTGAAACTTGGTTCTTTGGGATTTGCCCACAAAGGGAGACAACACTTCAGAAACATTCAGTTGTTTATTTAATAACCAAAACAATTCAGGTTAAGATTCAGGAAAATTTTTCACGTGTAATGAAATAATTAAATACCTTAGGAACAAAGGGCTCAGTCCTGTATTTACTTAGCTTTAAAATATATATAATGCCATTGAGATCATCACCTTAAACAAAAACAGGAGAACCTAAAACGAAAAGAAAAGCAGCATAAGCTCATAAAACAGAATAAATTAACAGAAGAAGAAAGCACACAATCTTGTCAAATTGTAAAAGAAAATCAACTTATAATCAATGTGAATGAGCTAATGGATAAAACAGAATTATTGCTTAGAAAAAAATATTTACTAAAGAGCTTGCCATGATAACATGACATATCTGAACACTGTGGATCACTGGTGGACACAGAACAAATATTTAATATAAATTACTGCAGTTCAAGAGAAATTATCTCCAGGTAAAACTGCTTCCAGAAACATGTGAGGTAGAAAGGAAAAAGTAATGTACAAATCCCGTTTAGACAGCGTTGGCACGTATGTGCATATTTAAAATGAAAGTATGCCTGTACTCACAATCATATGCCCTTTTTGGCAGCATATAAAGTACTTATGAAAAATTGTCTTCATTTTGCTTTATTTTTATGATTTTCTAAGCCAGCCGTTGAGATGATTGAGTTTCACATGAGATGTGAATATACGTTTGATCTCAGAACCAAGCTGGATGAATAAGCACTTGTACATACTTGTGTATGTCAATTTTAATCAAACATATCTGAGTTACTTCAACTGTTCTTTCTTTTGTCAGTTCCTCAGTATTCAGAGGAACTGTAATCAGTACTTATCAATTATTTTATATCCATTTAATAACTTTTTAAATGAAACTGTGACAGTGAAATCAAACTTAGAGGATGGAGCTTGGATTTGTGCACCTAGTATGTAGTGTGAGATGATTGATTGTGGCTGCAGAATACACAATTTCATTTGATTTTATTTAGAGAAGACATCTCTATCTGAGCAGAATAGCAAGTTTGAGATGAGAATTACATTCAAGGTCCTTGTTATATTCTGGAAGTATCACTGTAGGTTTAAATTAGCATGTCCTGTTCTAGTATTTAGCTCAGCTTTTTTACCACCTTGGAGACCTTAGCCATTATTTTAAGAAAATAGTGAATTATGGAAAAAGAGAAGAGAAAATGAGCTCTGTCTGATATGGCTGGTAAAGAGTAGTATGTCTTTCACCCTTCTGTGGTTTATTTTTTGCAGGGTGGGGGGATGGTGTTTGTGTGTTTATTTTTGTCAAATTTTATGGATCCAAATCCAGAGATTTCAAAGGGGCTGCACATTTCACACAGTCTTAAACTGTGATGATAAATCAGTGCAAGGAGAAGTATGTCAACCACCAAGTTAATACTTGTCAGAGATTTGAATGTATTTTATGTTGGAAGTGACAGGAATGCCACAGCTTAAAAGACTTCTGTATGGCAAAGAGTCATTTCCTATGTGAAGTGATAATCAAATTCTAGTCCCAGATCATGGAGAAACTATCTACAAAACAGGATTAAAATAAAACCTTTTTTTTTTTTCTCAAAGAGACTAAATCCATGGCATTAAATTCAACATATGAAGTTTATCCTTGTAAAATGAAAAGTAACAACAATGAAAACAATCTGTAGTAAGACATTAATCACTAAAGGGTTTTCCTCAAGCTTTGTGGTAAAGACTAAATGCCTAAAATTTCCATCATTTTATGGAACCCTAATGATTGAAAAGTGAATATAGGGGATTTAGTGAGATTCAGGATGACAACAGATTTTTTTTTTGAGGCTTAAAATGTTCAGTTTATTTGTTGTTAAAATGTGCATTCAGTTGGAGTTGTCTACTTCAAGCAGCCTTCCTGAAATTTCTCAAGCCATATTGAGGAGATAATGCTGAAACTTTCACAGAAATAGAAATATGTTTTAATAATAAAATGGTTAGGTTTTATTGCTGAAAATATTTTTTAAAATGTAATCTGTTACATTAATGAAAATAATTTAGTGATTTGGTATAGAAAAGGTTGGAGTATATTTTCTAGTGGTTGAGGCTAGACTAGATTAAATTTATTTTAAGCAAAAATAATTTATTTGTGTATATGAAAAATGAATTTAAAAACTTTCAATCAAACTAACTTTGAGTTTTGAATATGGAAAGCGAAGTCAGACAAGAAACAACAAACTGCTGGATGCTATGAGCAGTGTTGAGAACAAAAAGTGGTGCCAGAACAGCTGCGTTCATTTTGTTAGCACGATATTTTTAATATATTTTTAATTAACATGACCAGGGTATGGGGGCCTGTAGTAAATATTAATGACCTTTGGAAGGAGGAGGGCCAGTAGCTCATGGCCACGGTGACAAGGCTTAGCTGGGTGTCTGGGCAGCTGGTGATGCCGAGGCATGCCAAGGGTGAGGTGCGAGATGCCTGGGCACGCAGAGCTCTGGGCTGGGCAGGGGAGCACAGGTACAGCCTTAGGCCTTAAGGACCAAGGCATAGGGATGAAAGCCCATACTGAGTTCTCACAACTTCTCCCAGTTTAGCTGTTTCCACTCAGTCTGATGCAAGATTACAGGTGTCTTGTACCAGAGATCACCTAAGGGAAGAGGTGACAGGGTCTGTTGGTGGCCCAAGGGCCACTGTAGCCTGCATGGGGATGTGTGGGTGTGGGGTCATCGAGAAACAAAAAAGTGAGGGATGCACGAGAGGTGGAGGTCGTCAAGATCCCAACCCAGCCAGAGGGGCTTGTCAGGACACCCCAACTCAGAAAACAAAGGTCAGCCAAAAAAAAAAAAAATGCCAGTCTGCAGCCATTAAGAGATACAATGGGAAGATTAAAAGACTGGAGATAAGACACCCCTATAAGGAGAAGGAGTAGCAAGGAAATAATGATTGGCAGAGGTGAGACAGAGCAAAAAGAGGGAAAATCACAATTGCTATTTCTGAAGGGGACATATAACCAAAAATAACTTGCCAAGAGCCCTGAAGAGGTGGTGAGGATTTGATATCTGTACACCTTGTCCTCCTACACAGCAAGTAATCATGGCCAGATACCTTGAAGACATCTGAGCCTGGTGCTCAAATGCCAAACTTGGGCCTGTGCATCTTAGTCCTTGTGGGTACAGCAGTGTCAGTGGGTGAAATCTGTTCTGCTTTGAAATAGACTTGCCCTCTGCCTCCTCCAATACGGTCTGGAATTGATACTCTGGGATTTAACTCCAGCCAGTAGCTAAGCCCCACGCATCCACTTGCTTGCTCCCCCCCACTGTGGGATAAGAATTGGAAGAGTGAGCAAAACAATAGGCCAAAGTAAAGAGAGATCAATAGATAAAGCAAAAGCCATGCACGAAAGCAAAGCAAAACAAGGAATTCATTTGCCCCTTCCCATGGGCAGGTAGATGTTCAGCTGCCTCCAGGAAAGCAGGGCTACTCTATCCCAGGCAAACCAGGACATTTTGAGAGCATATCCACTGCAGGTTTAGAAAAATCTGAAATAAGTTTTCACTCTGACATGGCTAGGCCATAAAAGCAAAGAAAGGACAGCAGAAATTTCAGCCTGTTTTAGCTACCTGAGATACATTACCTGTCTTCAATTGTAGTGGAAGTGATAATTGATTATTGAGAGGTTCATCCTCAAAATGTTTTGGACACTGATAAAAAAATAATTTTAGAAGCCAGTTCCAATGTAGGTTTTTGGGGTTTTTGTGCTGGTTTGAAAGCAAAACCAGTGAGAGACTCCTAGTCAGAAGTACAATTTAATAAGAGAAAGAAGAGAAGAAGTAAAATAAAGTAAAATAAAATAAATTCAATAGTGCAAAATACTGTCAGAGTCAGAATGCAACCTGTTAGGGTGATAGCAGCAGTCCAGATGAGATGGTCTTGTCGAAGCAGTGATCCTGTAGAGAAGGTCTGGTATCTCTTGTCCTCTGGGAATC
>VZUI01038426.1:0-53114 GCA_013401135.1 Cettia cetti | reverse complement strand
AGCGGAGCCCCTGCGCCCCGGCAGGGAGCGGATGGCAGCCCCGGCAGCAGCGCGGAGCCCCGAGCGGCGGCGGCGGCGAGCGGAGCCGGCTGCTGGCACCGGGCGGGCAGGGAGCGAGGCGGGGCGCGGGCGGCGGGTGCGCGGCGGGGGCTGCATGTGCGGCGAGAGCCGCCTTCCTCCCCCTCGCTCCCTGCCTGCCTCCCCTCCTTCCCCGCCAGCCCAGCCCTGCCCAGCCCTGCCCGGCCCGGCCCGGCCCAGCCTCTGCTGGAGACTCTGAGAATGCAGCGCCGGCTCCGCGCCCCGGACTGGCCCCGGTGCCTCCCCTAGGGATCCGCCCTAGGGATCCCGCCCGGCCCGGGGCAGCGCCCCGCAACCCCGCGGGCTGGCGCGGCCCCCGGCGGGGCGGCGAGGCTCTACCCGCAGCTCGGGTCCGCTCCCCACCCCGTGGTGCCCCCGCCCCGGGCGCCCGCATCGTCTCCGCCGCCCCAGTGCCTTGCCGGCAGCCCCGGAGGCGGGAGCAGGGCGCGGACAGGGGCAGGGGCAGAGCTGGCCACCCGCAGGTCACTGCCGACCTTCCAGTGCCCGGTGCCGAGAACTAATTCTGTGCGTGGAGCACAGGACTGAGCCGGGTTGCCAGGGCATCAGACAGGTCAGGGACAGAGACCCCAGCCCAGGCTTCCACTGCCTTTGAATGGTGCCAGACATTGATGGCTCAGTGGCACCGCGACAGGAGCTCTGTCAGGGGCTCTGGGCACCTCCAGGGCTGAGGCTGGGGCTGTCAGACCCCCTCCTGCTGTGCACCAGGGTGGCCATGGCTGTTGGCATCCTCAGCACTCTCTTTGGTGCCTTCTCCAGAGTCTTGCTCGAAGCATGGTGAGCACTGCCCTGGCCCAGCAGCATTTTGAGGGTGCAGGGGCAGAAGTGGCAACAAAGCTTGTTGCCTGCAGTAGAGTCATGCACCAGCAGCAGCATGCTGGGAGTACAGACCATGGGGCATGATCAGTGGAAGATGGAAGCAGGGAAGAAGCTGGAGGCTGTTAAGAGTGCAATACTGTATTTGGGGACAGATAAATCTGCTCTTGCAAGTCAGGTTTTAGTCACAGCTCAGGCAAACAGACTCCAGAGGGACATTTTCCAGTCTCCACTGCCCAGAGACTCACATCTTACCTGGAGAAAATGCTCTCCTGTGTCCACAGTGTTCTCTGTTATTTAGCCTTGGAGTTTGGCCCTGAAAGGAACACAAGAGAACACCAGAGGAGGGAATGCTGTGTTGCTCCATTTGTACAGCACCTCGTGTGCAAGGCCAACAAATCCTCTGCTTGGCTAATTTGGTCAAGAAACAGCAGTAACCCAGTAGCAGGTTATGCACAAACTACCTGGATCTGGTTCTTCCTGTTTAGGCAGGTACCCTGAAGGTGAGGGAGAGGTGGAAAGCAAAAGAGAGGCTTATAACCACAGCATGGATCCAGGAGGAGTGGCCTTTCCTTTCCAGGACCAAAAGATGAGCAGGATGCAGATCCAGCAGCAGGCTCTGGCAGCTTTATTTCCTACCTTTGCACTGGCTGGCACAAGGCTTCCCACCATCCTGCTGCTGCATGACTCCCACCCTCAAAGGCCAAGGGGGTCCTGAAGACATCCTAGGAAATCCTCCATACCAGCCCCTTCAGACAGAGAAGCATCTAGAAATGTCCTCAATCCCAGTGTGAGGCTGAGAGACCTCCCAGCTGCAAGCATTGCTGCCAAAGTAGATCCCACTTGAACCTGATGCTCTTGTAGGGAAAGGAGCAAAGCCTGGAGCACAGCTGCTCCACTGCCAACACAGTCTGCAAACAGAGACCGTGTGCTCAATGCCAATCTAGCCCTGGGACAGCTGCAAGGCTCTTGTGCCAGCTATGACACTGGCACTGGGAACACCCAGATCCTGTCCCTGAGACAGCCAAGAGGCCACCTCACACAGTGCAGGTGGAGTTGAGCCCACCTGGCTGAAAGCATCCAACAAGCTGGTGTGATTCTGGGAGGAGATGGTCCCAGCACTTGTCTGTAGTCGTGGTGCCCTTTTCCAGCCTGTTTTTGCCAAGACCCCCTTGTTCTGAAGACACAGAAGATTTGTCTCTCCTACCATTGCCCCCTCCTCTGGGGCACAGCAGCTCCATGCCTGATCTAGTTGAAGAAGTCCCTGCTTATCACACATGGGTTGGACTGGATGACCTTTAAAAGTCCCTTCCAACCCAAACCATTCTATGACTCCATGATTCCATGCCCTCTGCTGCTGCCATGCAGGTGCTGATAAGGCCAGGCAGCCTGTCCTACCCAGCTCCCAGACGAGCCCTGGAGAATGCCATGACAAGGCACTTTGTGACAGTCCTTCCATGGCACCTGAAATCAGTGATGCTGCAGAGTATTCCCAGGTCAGCATGGCCAGGAGCCACTGTGGGGAAGGAATGATGGAGGATGCAAAGCAGGAGAGCTGAGGACCACCCGTGACATGATCACTCCTGTGGCTCCCCATGAACACTGAACGCAGCCTCCACAGCTGTCTCAGCCCTTCTGAGAAGCTGACATGTCACTTTAATATCATGTCTTGTATTTGCAGTGACAGAAGGATGGACAGGTTATCCTTTGACTTTGCTGTCATCCCCTTTATTTTCATGAGAATTTAGTCCTCATCTGCCTTCTCTTTTCCTCTTATTCTCATCACTGCTTTACCCCAGAGTTTAAATAGCTCTTTTGTATTTTTTAGGTCTTCTCTACCTGCAGCACTGTTTCCTTACTCTGTTATACTCTCCCCATCTCGTTGAGCTCCAGGCCCCTTTGCTTTGTTCTCTCCCTATCTCTCCCTTTCTTTCTGCTGGTGCCTTGTTCCTTTTCTTGTTGTGATTTGTCTTCTCTGCTCTGTCCCTTTAACTCATCTATTCTCCTTATCTCTTTTTGCTTCTTCCTCTTCCTTTTCCCAGTCTTTGCACTTCCCCCCTTCCTCTCTGTGCCTTTGTCTGTAAGGAGTTGAAAGTTAAAAGCCTTTCCAACTTGATCCTGAGCAGCTTTCCCTGGTGCTTTCATCTCCACAACACATTTGTAAAACTGCTCAGACTGAAGAGCCATGACATGAACAACTAAAGAAATATCAGAAAGAAACAGGACTCCCAACACAGAATGGAAATCTTCCTTTTCCAAAAAAAAAAAAAATCTCTTTTTCACTAGCACTGAGATTTTTCTCTCCACAGCTCCTTAAAACACAAAATAAACCCCATTTACCACAATATAAAACCCATTTACCAAGATTTCATTTTCCTGGCCTCATCCTCCTTCCTGGAGACTTCAGTTCTGGAGGGGGTAGGCACAGGGGTGCCTGAGAGCTCCCCATCATCTGCCAAAAAGTAGCTGTGACCAACCTGCTCTCCCTTCCTCACCTCTAACAGATCCTACCAGGTGTGTCAGTGCTGTATCACAAACTGCTGTCCAGAGGGAAGTGTTGGTCACACCAGGAAAGGTGCTCTGGCTCTTGTCCAACCCTGCTCCTACTCTTCCTTCACGCAAATATGGCAGAGACCTGGAAAACTCTCCCAGCTGATGTGTCACCAGCTCCTCTCAACTGCCAAAAAGAGTCCTTTCTTAGCTCCTTCTCGTGTTCTGTGCAAGGTCCAACATTGTTTGTTTCGGGTATAGCAGCTGCAGACCACTTCAGGGAAATTCAGGGAATTGATGCTTTCAAGCCACTTTGCTTCTGTGCAGCCTGTGCTTTGCAGGGCTCATGTGTGAGCACTGGAGTATGGTTGATCTTACCTGTGACCAGTGGCAGGAAACTCCAGGGTTTCCAGTACAGATCTGTGCTGTGTCACATGGAGCAAGCCCAAGTGCTGTCTGCTTACTTGGAAATTTGTTGCTGAGAAGCCCATGAATCTTGGCTATTCTCACAACTCTATGAGAGATTAATCTTGCTAAATCCTCCTACTCCTTCCCTATTGGAGAAACAGATTCAGCACAGGACAAGCTTTGTGACTCACCTCTCTGTTGGCAGAGCCACCTCCCATTAATCTAACTCCCTGTCTAATGTCCACATTTGGCAGGCAGGCAATCCATCTCCAGTCCAGCTCTGTCCAGGATCCAGCTCCCCTGTCAGTCAGAGCTTTCCTAACACTGGGTGCCCTGCACGGCTTCTCCCTGGCAGGACAAGGGCAGGCTGCAGCCCACTGCCCAGAATGACAGCAGGGACAGAATCTGGCATGGATGGGCACTTGTTAGGCAAAGTGATCCCTGGCTGCAGCAGCTGCTGGGCTCAGCACCTGTCCAGCAGGGCTGTGTTCATTCCCTGACCACACCCCACCTCATCTCAGCAGAGCAACAGAGATGCACACAGCTCAGTGCCACAGCCCTGCTCTTCCTGGGGGCACGACTCAGTCTGCTGCCTCCAAAACTTACCCTGAAAGGAGCTGAACACTGGGTGTCAGGACTGGCAGAGAGGGCTTTGCTCACAGAGCTGCAGCTCAGGATGCCATGAAGATGCACGAGAGCCACTGTGCTTTTCAGCTACCTCTTGCCAGCTGCTCATCCTTGTCTCACTGCCTGTGTCTGGAGGGCTGCAATGTGGGGTGCCCTGTTACATGTCCAGATTGCTTCCTGCCTTTACCTGGATGCTGCTCCAGTTTAGGATGGATCCTACAGGCAGGTTGTACCACATGATTTTCTTCATAGCCCATGGCTGTGGTAGAGGTTCTGTACCCCTTAAAAGGTCCAGCACCATGATTCCTGCTGGAGATGGGGGCATGAGCTGAAGGCAGCAGTCCTGTCCTCACACAAGTCCTGCATAACAGGGGACACTCTGTAACACAACACAGGGCATGAAGGTGACAAAACATGGTTGGGAGAGACAGCCCAGCACTGCCCTGTTTGCTGGGCACACCTGAGCCAAACACCCCAAACTCTTGCCCAGAGCCATTTCCCACATGCACCCTATTTACTCAGTCAGCCAAATGACCCTGACTTGCTGAGGGTCTTCTGTGCTGCTGTGGGTCTTTTTCTGGGAACATTCCCACTGCCCCACAGATTCAGGCATTGCCTGTCACCACAGGCTGGCAGCTCCCCCCATCTTTATTCTCTCCGAGTACTGTGTCATTTGCAGACTCCACGGTGTCAGCCTTGTGATTAGATTCCAATGCCTTTATGAATAATTTGTTTCGCAATTATAAAGCAAATATTTAATTGAACTTTATGTAAAATTGCTTCTGCCTCTGAGCACTGAACCCCAGTTTTGGGAGAGGGCGCTGCATGACCCCCATTGGGCTCTGGGTGCCTTCTGACGAGGCAAGCAGAAAACTGCCAGACCCCCTCCCAGCAGCCTGTGCCTGCCTGCAACCAGCTGGCCCTGGTGCCTCAGCTGAGCCTGTGAGGGGACCACGAGGCTGCACACTGGCCCCAGAGACTGCTGCAGATGCACCAGCTGCAGGATTGCAGCGAGCCTCCCTCCCCTTGGGACCGTGTCCTCGGGCACAGGCAGGAGACGTTGTCTCCCTCAGCTGAGCAGCAGAATGAACCAGCTGGAGCATTCCCACAGTGTGACCAGTGCAGTGCTGGAAGAGCTCAGCATGAAGGATGTCACTGTGAAAAACGTCTTTGTGACAAGTGGATGGCAGTCAGGTTTCAGCACAAAGATAAGAACAGATGCAAAGACCCTGGATTTTCTTCTTTCCAGTCCCTTCCCTTCCAGGACAAGCCTGGAGTATGCAGATGCAAACCTGCATTTCAGCTGAGGGTATTCCCCACTGGTCATATCTCAACAGCATAGGTCACCAGTCTGAATTGATAACAGGAGCTTTGGAACCAGGGTGCCCATCCCAGGAGAGGCTGCTCAGCACATGCAGGGGCCAGTGGTCTGTGCAGGAACACTCAGTACCATGACATCACCCGCAGGCTCAGCTGGAAGTGGCTGAACAGGAGGGGTCTGGACACACCTCAGATTGGCCATGGCATCGCCTCTGCACAGGAAAACATCTATATCAGCAAAACCAACAGAACTGGACGAAATCCTAATTCACCATGGTCTGTAAAAGAGGCTGAAGTGCCTATTTCCAGTGAGGCGAATTTGAAATTGAAAGAGGAAAACGAGTGCATTGAAGAGATCAGAAGCTCCTTTCCAAGAGTGTATCTGGTGCAGGTAATTGCTAACTGACCTGGAGGGGCTCTTGAAATCGACCTAATGCAGCAGATTCTGCTGCTCAGAGTGGCTCCAGGGCTGGGGACAGCAAGTGCTGGCACTGTCCCTGCTGTGCACTGGCATGGGGGGCCAGGCTGGCAGCAGGGGGCTACAGCACGGGAAAGGGAAAGCTCTCCCCACAAGTACCTCAGCCTGCCCTGAGCATGTCCAGCTGGAAGGGCCTGGCCAGCTGCTGGGAGCTGGACACTTGTCCTTGCCCAGGGCAGGCCTTTTTGCAGTGGTGGGGGACCCAGGGCTTGGAGCCATCCTGGAGCAGCTGTGCTGGCACACTGGGGATGGAGGGCTGCATGGGGAGTCTGGTCAGAACTTGGTAGCTCAGGCACTGGATCTGGACAACCAGGTGGGAGCTGGAGTCCCTGGGAGGGTGCAGAATGCAACGTGCCCTCTGACACAGGTGTGTGGTTATTGGTCTCTCTGCACAAACCACAGTAAAGAATGTCAGTCCCCTGTGGGAGCCTGGGGTTATTCCCTTCCCCAGCAGCACTCTCTTGCCTCTCATCTCAGCTTGGGCAGCCCTTTTACTCAGCTCTTGCTTTTATGGCTCCAGATGAAGCAGCACAGCTTACCCTTTGGCTCCTAGCCACATGTCCCCTGCTGACAGCACATCCCAGGACCATGCCTATTAGCTTTTGCCCCTGGCAGCTTCCCTTGCTTCCCAGCCCTTGTTCCTTTTCACTCATAGGCGTTAAAGGTTCCTTTCAAGATGCACCTTTCTGCTTCCTCTGCAATCCAGATATTTCTTTAATAAATCACATCTGTACTGGCTCTGTCATGTCTATTTGGCTTTGAGCTTTCATCTCCACTGCTTGTTGTGCCCAGCGTGAAATGCTGCCACTCTGCCTATAAAAATTGGTGGTAGGGGCAGTTATTTGTAGCAGTCATTCAACATTTGCTTTACTGGTCCAGGCTCAGACTGAAGAAAGCCCAATGACAAGTACTTGGCTCTGCTAATGGGCAGACAGATGAATTGCCCCTGCTGTGGGATGTGTTCACAAAGTGCCCTCCCTTCAGTGGCACAGGGACTTATTCCAAGGTGTTTGCTCCCAGGACTTACATCTAGATGCACAGCTCACCACCTAGGCATTGCAAAGGAGTGGATAACTGAAGCTGTGCCCTGGGCACGCAATTTAAAAAAGACAGGGCAAAGAAAACGAGGAAAGGCAGAGGTTGGGGCCATCAAGTCTGGGTTGCATCCCAGCTAGATGGGAAGCTTAGGACCAGGGCTTACCATGGCAGGAGGACCACGATACAGCTTCCCTTTGTCTTTCTCTCACTAGCCCACACACATGCAAGCACACACACCCTCACACACACACTCTTCTGTAGCCCCAAGGTCACCCAGGGGCAGAGAATAATGGGGTTCAAAGCAATTGAAATCTTCCTGTAGTGATGGCAGGAGAACTGTGGTGCAGTGAAAGTCACAGTCTGGCTGCAAAAAGCAGCGGAGAGGCTGTAAGCTGGAAAACAATTGTTTATTTGTTATTAGGATGGTATTTGGACTCACATCCCAGAAAGGAAGTGTGATGTGGGCACTGCTGGAGTACACCAGTGCTGAGTCCAGCACTGTGAAGGATATGCAGGGCTGGGAAAGCCACCATCATGTGGCTGGGAAGGACTAGCAAAGCCCTCCTGAACCCAAGGGCATTGCTTCAGTGCCTACATCTTGGAGGTGCAGCTTCAGCCCCAGCTCTGCTTATCTTTCATCATGCCCTGTTCCCTCTGACTCAAATCCTGCTCAGCCACCACCACTGTTAAATTAACTTACAATATATGTGCCCAGGCAGTCAGTTCCCTGGCTTCCTTCATCCTGTGGCAGTCCCACTGCACTGAGTTTAAAGTTACACTTTCCTTGTGCCATTTATTGTCCTGCTGTTGTGACTAGCAGGCTTCTGTGAGTGTATGGCAGGGTTCTTCAGCTTTTCCAAAGTGCAACTGCAGGAACCTGAACCTGCCAAAGACATGTGGGTGCATCATGTGGGGCTCCTATGCTCACTCAATTACCAGGTTCCAAAGAATGATCTTAACTTTCTAAAAATATTAGTATTTTCAAACTGTGTATCTGTGTCTTCCCTACTACATTTCAAATGGTCCAGTATAGATATTTTTAAGATAGATTCCAATACAGTCCATCACATCCCTTGAGCACATAACTAAACATACATCCTGTTTAGCTGTGGTATGCCTACTTTTCCTTTTTCCAGGCATACCGTCCTACTAACCCACCTTGGAATTGTCATTTTCCTGAAGTTAGCTGTGGCACACTCATGGAATGGCATATTTTGGCTGTTTTCACCACTTCAGAGTGTAAAGGCTGTGAGATGCTCTTACTGGCCCCAAATCCTCCAGAGCCATGGCTATGGCTGCAGCTTTTATGAATACACATTCTGAATCACATTTTCGCAGGCTTTTACAAGGATATGGCTTAGGGCCACGTTTGTTGTAACTTGGAGTTTTCTGGGAAATACTCCTGATTTCTGTAGCTGCTGCATATCCGTTGCCAGTGATGATTTCTCCCCTGCAGTGGGCGTTCCTCTGGGTGGGCAGAGGAGCCTTCTTGCCCAGCAGACTTGTACTGTTGCAGCTTCTGGCTCTTGTGCATATGCTGGTCTTTCCTGGTGTGCTATTGCCATATGCAGAATTTCACAGATTAGTCTGTGTTCACAATTCTCACAGATCCTCAGCTCCAAGGTTTTACTGCAGGTCTTTAATTCTGTCACATATTGATCGACTGTTTCTGCTTGCTTGAAAAGGATTGGAAATGTTAAAATGATTCATTGTTTTGTGGGATACACAGTTGCATTTTGTTATGTTTCTCTTACACGTTCCTTTCCTCCTCCCACCAGCAGCACAGAGACCAGGGCTTTCACGTTAGTGCTTCTTTCATCTGCACTAATTGCTAAGTGGATCTCAAACTGCCTGACAGTTTCCGTTCTCTACTGCATCCCAGCAGGGAAGGATTTAATGCTGGACCCTGTGATACGCTTGTTAGTTCTTCCAAGAGCTCCTGGAAACCACTAAAGTTCATATTTAAATTTTGTCAGAGCCACCTTGCAGAGAGAAGTGTATGTATGAGGGAAGATTGCCTTCATTGGGGCTGAACCAGCGCTGATAAAAGTGACTTAGCTCTGAAGAGTGAATCGCAGGGAGTTAAAAATAATTTCCCTGAGCATCTTCCTGTGGCCCCAGTTCTGAGAATTAGCAACGAGCTTGGCATTCTGAGAGCCCAGCCCAGAGCCCACCAGTGGCAGCACAGCCCCTGGATGTGGGAGGGATTCTCTGCCCGGGCCCTGTGCAGGTCGATCAGAGGGGTGCACGGAGCCAGTCTCTCCTTCCTCCACCAGCACCTGGACACAACAGGCTGGTGACCCTCGAGGCACCCCCAGCACCCAGCAGGGCACAGTTGCCCCTTGCCTTCCTCCCTGTGCTGCAGGGCTGCCAGGACCTCCTGGTTTGGCAGGGAGCCCCTCCTGGCACCGGGCACGGTGATCCTCCTGCTGCTGCTGGGAGCTGCCTCGTGGCAGGGCAGAAGGCTGGAAGGGCAGCTGGGTGAAAATGAGCCCTGTGGTGCCCTCAGCTCCAGCTGCCAGGCTCTGGATGGCCATGCCCAAGAGGGGCCATGCCATGTGAAGAATCTTTGGAATTGCCTCTGGAGAAAGAGCAGCAGCCTGGGGCAGGGATGAGGAGCAGGCTACACTTGCCATTTCCTTTTCTTAAACTTCAAACGTGCCATCAGACGTAAATTATTCACTTGTAATCCCTGGAGCTGGCAGCAGCTCAGAGAGGATCCAGCTCAGGTGGTAAGAAGAAGGAAAGAAAAAAGGGGAACCCATTAAATTTAAAAACCTCTGAGAGTCACAAAATGTAAAAATATATTCAGGACAGAAGCCAGGACAGGATAGAGAAGCTGAGGGTCTGACACTCACAGCTCTCTGAGTAGTGGGGTGCCATGAAAGACAGAGCTTGGTGGTTCTGAGTGCTCAGCTCTGTTACCTCTTCTAACTCCTTAGGATGCTTTGTGGTGTGGTGAAGATGGAAGGAGAAAAGAGCAGGAAACACATGCAGAACCCTGCTGGAGTGTCCAGCCCAGACTGACAGCAGAGCCTTGCTCTCCAAAGAGGCATTTGGGGGATGCCCTCTCCCTCTCCACAGCCAGACCCCGGGCTCAGTCTCCCTAGAGAAGGTGTTGAGGATCCCCAGAGTCAAGGTGTGGGAGCAGCTGTGTCACAGCATCAGCAACACACAGCAGCACTGTCCCCAGGGACATGACCAGGATGCCCAGAGCTGCCTTGGCTCCTGCAGCATACTTGGAAAGCTTGTTTACTTGGTCCTGATGCAGTTACCATGTTAACTGAAAAGAGAGCAGCCCCTGGCAAGGCATGGGCTGCGGAAAGCTGGAATGAAAAGCATTTAAAATGTTTCGCTTCACCAGCCTGGCTGCCCCTTTGCCCACCAGCTTTGGTCTGCTCCTGCAGCAAGTGCTCCATCACCTCTGAAACAAACTGCGTCCATCAGGGAGAAACACTCCCGTCTCAGGCCTGGAAATGAGTCCTGGCACAGCTCCCCAGGAGCCAGCACCCCTCCCCATCTGCCAGGGGCTGAGCAAGCTGCAGGCACTCGAGGGATTGCTGCTTTCCTGTGCCATGCAGGAGCGTCTGCAGGCAGAGGCACGGCTGCAGCCCAGCTCGACCTCCTCAGCACAGCCAGTCCAAGCCCCACACCTCTGCAAAAGGGTCTGACAACAGGGTGGTGGACACCCACTTAGCTCAGCCCTTCCCAGAAGTTGGGGGATAGCTTCAGGAGACACAGGGAGATGACAATGTCCTGGCTCAGCCTCAGTGGCCCTGCAGACACAGAGCTTGATGACACCACGGGGAAGGTGTTCATTCTGAGCTCCATCCAGGCTAGTGGGCAGCTCTCCCTTCACCTCCATGTGCTGCCAGTGGCACATTGCAAATGGCTGTGGGGAGGACAGAGAGCTCAGTGCTGACACAGACCATGTCTGCCAGGAGATGCCTGCCCCTGTGTGTTCAGTACCCTGGCAGACCTCAGCAGGGCTGGGAGAGGACTCAGAGAGGACTGGCTCTCACAGCAGTTGAGAGAACTGGTGGCTTTAGAGTCTCAAGGATCCTGTGCATCCTCTTGTCACTGCACACCAACTCTCCATCCTCTGTGCTCTGGACTCAGACCCAGAGTGAGCTTTGTGTCTCCAGCCTCTTGCAACACAGCTCAAGCTGCCTGAGCTGACTCAAACCTCAGGACTCCCTGTCAGCTCCCACCTGCATAATAGAGGTGACAAAAGGTGCTGCAGGTGCTGCAGGGGCTGCACCATCCTGGATTGCAGCCTGAGACCCTCCTGCCTTGGCTGCACCTCCCGTGATGGTGACGGCTGCTGGCACCTGCGGGGGAGTGCGGATCACTCCTCAGAAGAGCAGCCAGATGGGAAAGGTCTGTGTGAGTCTGATAACAGTGGCTGCTTGGCTTCCCTCCCTGGCAGGCCTGCACAGGGCACATAAGTGCCTGTGTCTGGCACTCCAGGAACCAGGAGGGCCACGTACAGAGAGGCCAGGCTGGCATCTCTGCTCACAAGAACCCCCAACACAGCTTCTCCTGCTGGAACATCCCCAGGGAGTGCAGAGTGAATGCTCAGCCCCACAGTGAAGGGTAGATGGGGAGTGCATCCCCTCGGTGTGCTCAGACACTTGGCAGATGCTGGGCCAGGCTCCTCGTGCTTACTGCATGCACAGAACTGTGTGCTGGGGCTCAGAGTGCAAAGCCAGCACCTCTTCCCAGGCAGGGCTCAAGGAATTCATCCCTGTCCCAAGACTCACTGAAGGGCATGGAGTTGCTGGCTCTGGACCACCCAGGGCAGGACAGGAGCTAAAGGCCAGGCAGCTGCTTTCTGGCACTTGGATGCCCGCAGAGAAGCTGTGGATGTGAGGGGTAAAGCCAGACAAGGGAAAAGAACAAGGCAGTGCTTGTGGCAGGAGTGCTGAAATCCACCTTTAAGCTAAGTTCTAAACTTTAAAATTCTCTTTTTTCTGCAGATGGTGCAAACAAGGTGCCAAGTAATCTGCCCCCACGTTTTTGCACAGCAAACAAGAAGCCATCTCTGTATCAAACCAGGTGGAAGTGGGCACCTTCACCAGCAGGCACCAGCACCATTCACCCCCCACCAAAGGCATCTCAGCAAGCCAAGCAGCTCTACCCTGCTCCACCTGTGGAAACATCACAGCACCAGAACAAGGACGGGGTGCTGAGCAGGCTGGGGGAAATTATGTAAGGATGGAGGATGTTTTCTGTGTGTGGAAGGGAGAGGAAGCCTTGGGAAAAGCCTCCAGATTCCCTGGGACCATGGAAACCACTGGCAACAGGAGAAACAGTAGGGTCACTTCTAGTTCAGCTAAAGTTCATGCATGCATCTGCATCAAGCTTGCTGCCTCAGTGCTGGCCATTCTTGGAAATTAGATGGAGGATGGATGGCAGTGGTAAAACCTGGGCTTTTCAACCCATTTTCACACTCGTGGCCTGTGAGATGGGCATGGCTTGTTAGGTAGGTGAAGAGACCATAATGATGGTACCAGGAGAGGAGGCAGAAATCAAGGCAGAGAGTGATGTCTCTGATCAGTCACGTGACAATCAAAACAGAAAATAAAGCCCAACACCCAGCACTTGGCTTTTGCTCCTGCAAATCTCTGCACCCTTGTTATCAGCAAATCCGGAATCAGCCTCCATCCCCTGCACGTAGGGAAGGAGGTGACAGGGTTCAGCAAGGCATTGTAAAATTGGTTCTATTTTTACATGCACAGAAGGAACAAGGAACTGCCCATCACCTCTGCTTCCCCCTGACAGCAGGACTAGCACTGCCTGGGGCAGCAGTTCCCAAATCCTGGGTTTATGCTGCCCTTGGCTGCAGAGGCACTGCAGGCCTTTCCTTGGCCATCCTGGCACTTTGGGGCCATGAATATCTCAGGGGCATCCTGGAATCACTGGTTCCTACTTTCTGGAACCTCCCTTCCTGGTTTTTCCAGGATTTCTGGGCAACAAGGCTGCAGCTCCTGGTCTGACTCCACAGCCATGGCTGTGCTCAGCTCCTGCCCTGCAGCACCGTGGAGGGCAGAGGCAGCAGTCCCCTTCCCTGAGGATGGGTGCAGGGGTCACTTCTGCAGCTGATGTTCCTGCCCAGGGCTGGTGCCTCGGTGCAGCAGCAGCCCCGTGCTGACACCCAGAGCCCAGCAGAGCTGTGAAGAGAGTTCCCCACAGACACTGCACCCCATGGGCCCCACTCTCTGTGGCCTGGGGTTGCAGAGATCCCAGCACCCCATCCTGCCCTGGTGCTTGCTGTGCCGTCAGGAACAAAGCCCTCTCCCCAGCGGGCTGGGCTGCCTTGCTTATGACTAAATATTCCGAGGCACTGTGCACTGGCCCTTTGATCAGCAATTTATCTCTCCATGCCACAAGTTTCCTGGAGCCTGGCGTTTCCGCCCCGTGCTCAGCCTAGGTCCCAGGAGCCTCGGAGACAGGTGTGAGGAATTAGCTACAGGGACTAATGCTCTGACAGGAACCAGCACCAAAAGCAGGGGACAGAGTGTAATGTTTATTACATTTGAAGCAAAGCAAACATGTGGCCTACTTATGTATCTAGAAGGAATTAATTGGGGAGCTCCACAAAGCAGCAGATTATAAATTAGAATAATTTTCACCAACTTCAGCCCATTCATCTTGTTTCACACCAGGCCTGTCAGCTCAGCCTGACGTGGCTGAGTGCAGCCCCAGGCCCAGCTGCTGTCTGCTGGCACAGCAGGACTGTCAGCAGCCAGCCCCATGGGCACAGCCTGCCAAAACCCATGGGAAGCACATGGGCTTGAGCCAAGGCACATACCTTTAATGGAAACAAGCTCAGAGCCCTAAGGATGGCTCCAGAGGTGCTGAGTGCCACCAGCTGCCATCTGCAGGGGTATCCAGAGTGCTCTGCCCCAGGGACTGGCCCAGGGACAGCAGAGATGCTGGGCACCCACCTTGTGCTCCTCAATTCCCCTTCACTTGCTGGCAGCCTGCAGAGAGGTGAGGGTCTGGCAGGGCTGTGCACACACCTCCTTACATGCCCCACCCTGGGTAGAATTCCAGGTTAGGAATCAGGCTTTCCTGATGTGACATGATGGACAACCTCAGGCCAAGGTCAGATGGAGAATTCTTTGCATAGCTTAGAGGTCACTCCCAGGGACATCACCCATGATGTGCAGGTGCCTACCTGAGCTGCTGGGAATGTAAAGCTCTGCATGCCCAAGGCACTGGAGGCCTTGGACTGAGTCCTTGGGGAGGAGTAACAACCCCTTTGCAGCCAGATTCCAGCACAAGGAGCAGCAGGAATCACAAACTGGCAAAGCAGCTCATGCCTGAGGGGCTCCAGCCCCCCAAAACCAGGCCTCAGGAAGAGTTCCAAGGGGCCACATCAAGAAATTACCCTGAGGTGGTTCAGGGATTCTGTCCTGGAGAAAAAAATCTCCCAGAGCAGTGACTGTACCCTAGATGGCAAAATCTCACTGGCTCCTCTGAAAGCCGTGGATGAGAATAACACTGATTTGGCCTCTACTTGCAGATCCCAAAGGGACAGCATGCAAAATACCATATGGATGCTGGGATCATTTTGCTCCAAAAGGTCACCTGCTGCCTTGCTGGATGAAGTGTTAAAAGAGCTAGTGGAGGTGGCTGAGCAATGCCTGTAAAGGAGGATCTATCCCTGAAGGTGCAGCTCAGGTCAGATAGCTGCCACCATGATCTCAGCTCTCCAGCCCTTCACAGTGATCAGGGGTGGACAGAACCCGAGGTGGGATCAGAGCCCCAGCACCCACCTGTGCAAATGACAGCACTCCCAGGACAGTGTCTGCAGGGCTCCAAGGCACAGACAGTCAAGATGCTTTCCATAGGGAGGAGCAAAATCTGTCCTGAGTTCTCCTAGCCTGTGTTGTGTCTCCAGAGTGGCCTTGAGCACAACTGGTGTGATGCTCTTCCTAACACTCTTCCAGACTCTAACAATTTTCAATTCAAAGAGACACATGCCAATTTGTACTTGGTCTTTTTGACAAAACTATCCAGAAGCAAGGGCTAGCATGCTGCCAAGGGCTTCAGAGATGTATATAACAGTCTTGTCTCAGCTGACAGGACTCGAAAAGCTTCATCCCATGGCAGGGACTCTCATCAATCTGTTTTTAGCAGCTGAAACAAAACATTCCTGCACTGACACAGGAGCTGTCAGGCTCAGCAAGCCCACCAGAATCCTGCCTGGCAGGTGTGTGTGATCAGGATGGGCAGAGCCCTGCAGGCCCCCCAGCCCAGAGGCTGCATGACCCCCCCAGCAGGTCCCACCCAGCTGCCTTGCCCTTCCTGGCTCTGGCTGCATGGGGAGGCCCAGGGCTTCCAGACAGGTGCCAGGTGAGGTGCACCTGCACCAGCCAGGTCTCTCTCCAGAGCAGCACCTACCCCTTCACCACTGCTCTGTCTCAGCTGCAACCCTCCCTTCACACCGGGCCAGCTGATAATTTGTGTTAGTTTGTTCAAATGTCATTATTAATTAGTATAGAAACACTATTAGCAATGTTAATGTATTCCAAACAGTTCTGCACGTTGGCACCATGTGAAAGCAGAACTGGGGCAGAGACCAAGGCAGCAAAGCCTGTCCTGGGCATGGGCTGAGCCAAGCAGTGAACCAGCATTGTCCCTCCCTCAGCACTGCTCTCCCTGGTATGGCACTCAGGAAAACTTGGACTGAGACAGATTTGTGTTTGTTTATGTGTGTTTGGGGATCATGACCACAGAAAGGACCCAGTATGGGAATTTTAGAATTGAGATAAAGGAGCTGAGGCAGGGGCATGGGGGTAGCAACAAAACCAAATGTAAAGTGGATGAATTATTTACTGCAATAAACAATTGTGAAGTCACTTACTCTGGCTCTGTGCATCCTAAATGGGGGCTGCAGTGTTTCTCACATCTCCCTAGTGTGCTGAGTGATTTTTTTGCAATTGGATGCATGAGGCTGGGGTAATCTTATAAGAGACTCCAGAAGATCAGTTTAGTATTGATCATGTGCTGAATTTAAAGGCTTTCCACATCCATCTGCTGCTGTTCCTCAGGTGACAGCCTAGCAAAGATCTGGGTGCTCACTGTGCCCCTGCACCCCAGAGCAGCCTCATTTGGCTGCAGCCTGTGGCTGGGCTGATCCCCAGCAGCATGTGGGACCGGGGAATCCCAGCAGAGCTCTGTTCTGGAGCCAGCAGAGTCACAGAGCTGCTCCCACCCAGCCTTTTGGGTCAGTCTGCTGTCAGAAGGGCCAGCTGGTTGTGGATTGCAGTGGATCATAGCTCAAGCCCAAAGGGCCCCAGCACAGGGTGACTGTGCCGGCAAGAGCTTGGAAGAACATCAGTCCTGAGCAGACAGGGTGACAAGAAGAGGCACAGAGAGAGATAGAGCAGAGGGAGGAGCACACATGGAGCAGGACCTCTGCCCGTGTCTCCTGGTGTCTGCTTGGACTCTGCAGGTTTAGCAGGCACATGACTACAAAGGGTGAGCCCAGACTCCAGAGACAACGATCTGGCAGCAGGACAGTTGCTGTGACATGCCCACAAAGTGTGTCAGGAAGAGGGAATTTGGGCATTATGGGACTCTTGGATATATTGCATCATGACGAGGTTTTAGTTTTCCTTTTACTAATATGCATATTGCAACTTGTAATGGAGCCATGAAATCTGTGAGCCACATTTTCCAAATGACAACCTGCTCTATGATGGTAAAATATAAAGAGCTTTTTGCAAAACAAGAGCTAAATATATGAGAAATCTACCGATGTACTGAAAGAGGAGATGTGCAGGGTAGGAAAACAATGACACCTCCAGTTCCATATTTCCTTAACAAAGGACCTGTATTCAAGTAACTCTCACTAGCACAGTCACAGAGGTTGAGTGGCTGAAAGTAAAGATACAACATAAAGAACCCCTCTTTATCAGCAGAGAGAGCACATCAGGTGCTTCTTCAAAATTCCCAGGCAAAAATAAGAGTCCAAAAATCCGTTTTGCAAGGCTGTCAGCAGGAATGAAGTGGGGTTGAGCTGTTGTCACCTATGGGCAGCTCTGCAAAGTGCTGAGAGGCAACATTCTCAACACAGGGCCCAGACAGGACCTCAGTGCACTGTACCTGTGCTTAGGTGCAGATCTTCATTCCAGACATTTAAAAGGCACCCAGTTCGTCTGCTGCTGTTGTTGCTGCTGCTGTTGCTTTGTTTTCAATAGCTGCAGTTAAACATTTAACCTTTACATTGATGGAATGACCCAAACATGTTTTTCCAGGCTGGTCAGCAGCAATGCTGCCTCACATTGAGCAGAGGGATGCCTTTTGCTTTCAGGCTGGCAAATTAATGTGCTGGTGGCTGGCAGACTTGCAGGTGTCCTCTGCTCAGAACACATGGATGGGCCTCAAAGGTAAGGTCCAAGCATTTCTCCAGACTGCCAGGTCTAACAAAGAAGTGGGCACAAACCTCTGTCTTCTTGGCAAGCAGAAGAAAGCAGCTCACAATCTGGACACCCTGCAGCTGTTCCAGCTAGGAGGCTGGCTCTGAATGGTGCTGTCCTGTGCCTGTAGCTCTGCCAGCAGCTGAGGCACCTATTCAGCATCCTGGCATTTCAGATGGCACGGAAAGAGTTACAGGAAGGAGCAGCAGAGTAATCATGAGTTAATATGATACCATGTTTTTTACTACTTTCAGAATATTAAATTGATTGCCTGGTACCAAAGGCCAGAAGTGTCACCTCTCAACAAGATGAAATCTACGTAGCTTGTGGATGGGGAAAGCCACAAGATTTATAAAGGCATCCATAAAATTAACATTTGAATGAGGATGTGGGAGAAGAGACCATGAGCTGCAGCAGCAGGTCCGCAAGTACCTGCCACTCCTGCATTCAGAACCAGCAGACTGTTGGCTGGGTGCACCCTCCTGCACCAATGCCTGACCCAGTGGGGCCCCAGAGGTGCTCCAATACCACAAAGGGATTACCAGGAAGCTGCTGGGAGATTGCAGCATTTTGGTAGTGCAATGGGGAATAAGTGGCAAAGGGCAGGAACCAGCCACATCCTAAATCTCCTTGGTGGGCCCCTCCCTGGCTCTCACAGAGGCTCAGACCCTCTCTCCACCCTCAGCTTCCTGCATGGCTCAGTGTGTGCTGTGGGATGAGCACCGTGTCAAGGCTCCATTCCACTGTCCAGATGCCCTTGGGGTGTCCCGTGGCACAGCAGAAACCCTGGACACCCAGCATCCCAGCAGCTTTTGGGGTGCACAGCTGCTGACACAGGGCTTCATTCAGCGTTCTGCTACACTGCCTGTAAAGCCAGAGGCTGGACACTCCTGGGCCTCTGCCCTTCCTCTGCACAGCAAGGAAAATACTCCAGTCCTACCACAGAACTGTGGTCAGGGAGATGTCGGAGCACCTCTGCTCTAGAAACAAGCTGAGAGCTGAGGTTGTTCAGCCTAGACAAGAGAAATTTCTGAGGAAGCCTTAGAGCCCCTTCTAGCGCCTAAGGCGTCTCTAAGAGGGAAGAAAAAAAACTTTGTACAAGGGTATGAAGTGATGAATAAAAGGAAATGGTTCCCAGTGAAAGAGAGCAGGGTTAGATAGGATTTTAGGAAGAAATTTTTCCCTGTGAGAGTGGGGAGGCCCTGGCACAGGTCACTTACAGAAGCTGTGACTGCCCCATCCCTGGGAGTGTTCAAAGCCAGGGTAGACAGGGCCTGGAACAACCTGGGATAGTGGAAGGTGTCCATGCCCATGAGAGGGTGTTGGAACAAGATGATCTTTAAGACCCCCTCCAACCCAAGCCATTTTAGGATTCTGTGATTCTATGACCCCACAGACTGGCTATCATCCCATAAAACAATGCTTGGGGCCACACACTCTCCCAGACCAGCAGATCCTGCGTGGCACAGCTCAGATTTCCCCCCGTGGGCACCTCGGAGTGTGTCACCAGGGTGTGAGGGCTCAGCCACGTGTCCTGGCTGCGGGTGCACACCTGGCGCAATCGGAGCCATTACCGCCGCTGCCGGCGGCGTGACTGCCGCGCAATTACAGGAATGAAATGTTTATACAGGAATAAATCTGTGTTAATGAGCTGGATCCTGCCCTGACAGCCTCTGAAACACAGCAAGGAACAGGAGAAGGGAGAAGATTCAAATGTGAGCTGCTCCCAGCCAGCAGCCAGGCCTGGGGATGGAACTGGGAGGGAAAGGGAAGCAAAGCCAGGCAGGTGGCTGGTGGAGCACAGGAGCCACTGGTTCTTTGCTTTCCCTTTCTGGTTCTCTGACAAAGAGTCAGCAAGAGAGACCAATCCAATGTGAGGCTGGCTCAGGCTCAGGAGGTATTCCAGCTGTTTCCTTCCCTGGGAAGGGAATTGCACCTTGCTCAAAGATTTAGGAAGAACAGAAGCGATTTGGATGGTGGGGACATGCTGCTTTGGGCCCTTCCACCTAGATGGCCTGTTCAAAACCTTTCCTGCTCAGTCCTTACTTGAAGGTAGCAACAGAGGCTGTGCAGGAGGAAATCCCTATGCAGGTCATCCTTGCTCTCCTCCATTCCTCAGAAACACTGCACTAATCCCAGTCGCCTGCCTACACGGGAAGCCACAGAGACACAGAATCCAATTAGCTTGAAATCCTGCTCTGGCTCCTGCACAGCATCTCCCTCTCACAGAGCTGTGGAACTGCAGAGATAAACAGTGCATTAGGATTCCAGTGGGGTCCGGCAGGAAGGAAGAGTTTGGAAGTGCAGCACCAGCCCAGGGAATGAGTGAGACACCCTCGTACCTTTCCCAAACACCTCCCTCCACCTCTGCCTCACACCAGCTCTTCACCCTCGCTCAGCCTGCAGCACCATTCCTTCAGCTGAGCCTGGCTGAGCAAGGTGGGAGCTGAGGGCTGAGGCCAGAGCTGGCAGGTGCCCAGGCTGCTGTACCCACCCCAGGCACTTCCCCTTTGCTGTGGGAGGAATGAGCGGCCTCCAGAGCCTCCTGGGGGTGGCCAAGATGGCATCAAGGCCAGTGCCAGGGCCCATCTCCTCACCAGGGCATCTCAGTGCCCAGAGAGCCCTTCAGAACCAGCATGGTATATGTCACCCTCAGCCTCAGCTCCCTTGACCCTCCTCCAGCAGGGAGTGGTCCTGCCTGGCTGGCTCTCCAAAATGAGCCAGGGGACAAAGCAGGTCCCAGCCCCACAGAGACAGTGGGAAAAGGGAATGGAAGAGGAAATCCTCCCCTGGGGAAGACAAGCACAGCCTTTAGCCTGGCCAAGCAGAGTGCAGGGGGTACCTGTTGCAGACTCTGTGCCAGACTCAGGCTGGACCTGTGGCAAGGAGGTTCTGGGCTTGATGCTTCCACTGCCAAGCCTGGTATACTCACACTCCTGCTTGCATCCACTGTAAATTACCTGCTTTGCATTTTGCAGCAGCAACTTAACAGTATTAATTCATTGTGTTCTGTCTTTAACAAACACCATTATCATATCACCAGCCAGGATTATGCAAATCCTGCAAAAGGAATTATTTCTCTCCCCAAAGTCACCTTGATTTATCAGTTTTAACCCAAAATGAAACAGTAAGTTGCTTTGGGCAAACTGTTAAAAACATGACCACACATGATCACACAGGACACATGACCAGGAGTCTGTGATGGCCTCACAGGGCACCTGTGCCCAGCTGGTGACCCTTCACATTGACAGATGACACAGGGGGAGCTCTGTGCTGGCCCCCACTGAGTGGAGGTGGGCCTGGACCAAGAGCTTTGCAAAATTGCATTAAAGGTTGTCCTGTGGCTGCCACTGGTCTGCCCCCATCCCTGTCCCTCCTTTCCAGGCCACCACTGCAGGCTGAGCCTGTGTCACACAAAACAAAGCAATTCTCCCACACATGTGGGGATGCTGCTAGGGATCAACAAGCAGTCCTGCATCCCACTCCAGGAATGGGCTCTGTAACAGGGCTCTCAAACAGCTTAAAGCCTTTGGCCATCACCATTTCCTCTTTCACCATTTCCTCTGCTGCAGAGATAAAGGCCCCCATCCCTCTCATACTGCTAGACCTGACCACAGCTGTCCCTCAGCATAGAGGGAGGCACTTGTATGATTAAAGGTAACCTTTTTCCATTATTTGTCAGCAATTTGAGTCAGTCCTTCAGCAGAGGGCGAAAAGAGCACCCTAGCAAGAAGAGAGGACTTCTCCTCTTTCTCAGGGCAGACAGCAAGACTCTGCAACCTGAGTACAGCCTTTTCTTCCGAAATGAGCCAGGCCCTTGGTCAGTGCTTTGCCCTGACAGCCAGCATTACTTCACGTGTTCCAGCTCAGTGCAGGGGGGTGTTGTGAGAGAGAGATCTGCTTCAGATTCCATTAACTAAGGACAGTAGCTCCGTTAGAGTATAAAAAAATTCCCCAATTAGTTCTAAATAATTTTTACTTTCAAACTCAATGTGTTCTGGCAGACAAAGGATCAAGGGCACCAACTGTGTGTTGGAGCAGCATGATTGCAGGTCGGTGAATTGAAAAGCCATAGACAGGTGGACACTCAGCAGCTCTTGTGCCTATGGCTCACATTTAATTCTAACAGAGGATGGGAAATTCCTCAAAAAAAAAAAAAATACTGTGACAGAGATAAGGATAAAATTAGGTACTGGCAACCTATGGTAAAATACAGCTCAGTAAAAGATAATTATTCCCAAACCAAACACTGGAAAAAAAGACCTTTCAAGGAGCCCCTGCACTGTGCCTGGACATTGTCACTGGCACACCTGGACACACCTCGGCTGGGGCCTGCAGTTTGCACCATGAGAAAGGCTTTGATCAGCTTTCAGCCTCACCCATTATGGGCCAGAAGAGCAGTGAGCCCCAAGGTTTTGTGGGGACAGAGCTGGAGACAGGCTGGCTGGTGCTTGTGATGTGCAGAGACTGTGAGGAACTGAAAGAGCCTCCTTGGCCATCCCAGAACAGAGCCTGAGTGCAGGTAGGAGAGATGCCTCCTCCTGGCACAGCACAGACCGGGGCTCAGGCTGCCCCCAGTCTTCAAATCACACTCATTCCTGCTCTGATGTGTCCAACATGGTCCCTCCTTGATCTCTTACAGCTCCCTCATCTCTACCCCATCCATCCTGGACCCAGCTCCTCATCATCAGCTCTGATTTTCAGCAGTGCTTGATGTCTTCTGATCATGTCACACCTTTCCTCATGCTGACCTAAACCAGGCTCTGCCAGGCCACCACTGCCCTTGCAAGGTCAGAGGGAAGCTTGGAAAGAGCAACTACATCCTCCTGGCCTTGAGAATCCAAAGGTTGAATCTTTCCAGATGTAGCCAGCCCTGCCCACCTTGCAGCTGGGACAGTTCCTCTCCACACAGACCCTTCAGAGGCAGCCCCCACTCTGCTGAGCATGGGGACAAGGCAGGCCAGAGGCTGGGAAGGTGGGTGCAAAGCTGGAGCACAGGAGGGATGCAATGGCAGAGACCAAAACAGGGAAGGCAATTCAATTTTCAAACACTGTCCCACCAATTCAGCTCAGAGAGATGATAAGAAACCCATTTTCAGTGATAGGCACCCTAATCCCCAGCCATCCTGCATTTCCATTTTTGAGAGGCACTGTTTCCAACAGGGAAGCATTTTCCCATCTAGGTTTGCTAGAAGGGACAGCAATGGATTAAATACCAATTTTTTCCAGCACTGTTTAACTCCTTCTGTGCCTTCTCCTGCCACTTGTGCAAGTGCTGGATCACAGGGCAGTGGAATGACTGCTGTGCTGTACCCCTGGGGCAGGAGCACAGAGCTGGAGGCCTCTCCCAGGCTCTTCCCAGTGGCCTGCAGTCTAAAGAGACAGGGAAGAGGAGAAGAACATGACATGCATCAGCAGTGCAGGCAGAGCAGCTTAGATCAGGAATTTATTATTGCTTAAGGCAGGACTCAGACTCAACTGCAGCACGAGTCATGCAGCTAAGTTTACATCCAGTGTCAAAACCATTAGACAGGTCCAGAGTGCTGCAAGACTGACTTAACACCACATTTGGAGGAAAATAGCCACCTACAGAAACAAGGAAGCAAACCATGCAGTGGTAGCCATGCCCCTCACATGTCTCCCACCTTCACAGTTTAAGCATTGTGGTCCAGGTGCAGCCTCCAGGTCACTGAAGAGTAGAAAGACAACAGCAGCATGGATGCTGACTTCCAGCACCAAGCAGAGCTTCTTCTGCCACTGGGAAGCCACTAAGCCACAGCATTCCTTGGATACCAGCACAGCTTTTCCCCATATACCTGTAGCCAGACCTCTGCATTTGTCCCAGCCACACCAGTCCTCTCCATTGCCCTCCCACTGTGCCAAGTTTCCCCATTTCTCCCCATTTGCTGGTATCAGGGCTCCTACCCACTATCTGAGCCAGTCCTTCAGGGAGCTGATGGGCCTGAGACTCCCAGTCCTGCCTACAGCGCAGCTTTTTACCCTGGCATCCCCCCAGCAGCTCCCTCCCAGGCATGACAAAACTCCCACCACGGGGTAGCGTTGAATGTTCTGACCCAGCCTCTCCAAACCCCTCCCTTGACCCCAGTTATGAACTGAACAGTTTTCCTGGGAAGGGGAGCCCCAGACAGGTGTTGCCTCACAAGCTGATGAGGCCCCTGGTGCTGAGCCCTGAGGGAGCCCTGACTGTAGTTAGAGCTCTCCCATCGCTCCACATGGCTCCAGCACCAGCCACAACTCTCCATTCATCAACCACTAAACAAATGGAAATTTAAGGGCTCATGGCTCTATAACACAGGAAACAATTCCCTGTGCATTTTTACGGTGCTGTAATTTATTGGATCAGAAATGATGAATGGCAGCAGGAGGGGGCAGGGCCCAGCACACAGGGGAGTGTTGATGCATTGGAAACCAAAGAAATGTGCAGCTGAGGGCAGGGAATGGGAAAATCCCCAGGATTGCTGCTGCATGGGGCTGGGGAAACACCACCATCTACAAACACTAATTTCCTGCCACACCTTGCAAGCAACCCCACCATTCAGGGCAGGATTTGTAGTAGAGGCTTCTGAAAGAAGCATCCACATGAGGAAGGGCAGAGTTGAGCTCTGTGCTCATGAGAGGCACAGCAGCCTCACGCCTCCCAGGCAGCCTGTGCTGGCAGCTTTGCAGGCTCAAGGCACAAGCAAGAAATGGAAAAAAGCTTCATCCCTGGGGAAAGAGGAGCACCTGGTGGAAAAACAGAGCGTAAACGTGAGCACTACAGCTCCTCCCCCGTGTAATCTCCCAGCTCTGGAGTTTGAGCTGCATTCAGCAGTAATTGAAACCAGACTCTTTAACACAGGTGCCAATTACTGCCTGTTAATGCAAGGAGCACTGATAGATACAGCAATTACACAGCTCTGCAAGGCTGGAGAGCACAAAATGAGATGGAAAGGCTACTTATGCCACCGTAGGTGTTGTAGGACAGCTCTCTGCCCCAGCAAACCTCTTGTAGTGTCAGACTGGGCAGGTTCTTGCCCTTTAGCTGCATCTTCACCTGAGTCAACAGCTTGCTCTTGCTACAAAGAAGAGAATGATATCCTGGGGTGCCTTAGGTAAAGAATTGCCAGCAGGTCAGGGGAGGTGATTCCTGCCTTTATGCAGCACTGGTGAGGCACGGCTGGAGTGTTGTGCCCAGAGCTGGGCTCATCTATAAGACACGTGGACATACTGGAGTCCACCAAAGGGCCATGAAGATTATGGAGGGCTTGGGAGTCCCTCACATCTGGGGAAAGGCTGACAGAGCTGGGACTGCTCAGCCTGGAGAAGAAAAGGCTCAGGGGAAACTTGTCAATGTCAATAAATACCTGATGAGAGGGTGGAAAGAGAATGAAGCCAGGTTCTGGTCAGTGGTGCCCACGGACAGAGGGAATGGGCACAAACTGAAACAAGAGGTTCCCCCTGAACACCAGGAACCACTTTTTCCCCTGAGGGTGACCAAACACTGGCACAGGATGCTCAGAAAAGCTGTGGAGTCTCCATCCTTGGGGAATTCAAAGCCATCAGGACACATTTGTAGGCAGCAGCTCTAGGTGGCTCTGCTTGAGCAAGGGCTTGGGCAAGACGACCTCCAATGTCCCTTTCAACCTGAACCATGCTGCGATGGTGACCTCCGATCATTCATATTTCTTGATTTCTGGCATTTCTACAGTTCTCCTGCCTAGCTGCCTTTCCCCCTTCCTCTCTGCTCAAAGCCTCCCCATTCTTTGCCTTCCTGGGGGTGATGTGGCAGTGAGGAGGGGGGGCTGATGCAGGCGTACTGTGGCAATGATGGCAACAGGACAATGGAAAGTGCAATTCCCAGAAAAATCCTGCAGAGATCCAAGGCTGTGAACATCAAAATCTGCATACCCCAGCAATGAGGAAAACCAAGAGAGCCTCAGTGCAGCAGCAGGGGCATCAGAGTCAGAGGCAATTATTTGCCACTGCAGAGACTGCAGATGAATGTGAGCCCTTATAAAGCCCCAGGCTGGCAGTAACCAGCATTCCTCCCATCTACACCCTGAGCTCCCCCTTCCCCACCTCACAAGGCACCAACCACAAACCATGTAATTAATACTACAGAGATGTTCAGCTGCAATGAGAAATGAAGCACATCTTGAGGCAGCTCTATTGCTGGCACTAGGCCCCATGCTGCTGCTCTGCCTTGGTACTCCTGTGTTTTGGAGACAGGCTTGCTTCCCCACAGTAACCCCACTGGTGTTCCACACTGTGTGTGCCGGGCAGAGGACCAGAGGAGTGCAGGGGGTCTGCAGGGACACTTTCTCCTTGCCCTCAGGATGTTTACAGTATTGAAATTTTAGCAGGAAGCCAAGCATCTGTTCTTCAAATAAAGAGGTCTCCCAGGAGGCCGTGTAGGGAGGCAGAATCATCACACATGTAAACACCTGGTCCTACAGGCAGGAACAGAGTTTGCGGAAGGAGTGCTGCACTTCTGAGACTCGTTCAGCTTTGCTTCCGCTGCTTAATTAGTTCAAACACCATCAATATTCAATGGCAGCCTTCCCTTGCCAGGGTGGCCCTGTCAGTGTGGGGCTGGCACAGACAGGGGAGGCCTGGGCAGCACAGACACACCTCTGAGCCCTCCCCAGCAGAGGGGCTCAGCCCCTGTGCTGCTGCAGCACACGGGTGTCCCTGGCACTGCACTGCTCCAGAGCGCTTCCAGGACATTCAGCCTTCACACACTTCCTTTGAGGAAGGGGGCAGAACCAAACTGTGCCACACAATGTTTGTCTGTACTGAAAACTACTTCCCCTGTCCCCTGAAGTGGCCCCTGGCTTGGGGTTTGTCAGAAAATGGTCTGCACAAGCAGTGAGCTGCACCACTCCTCTCACAGCCCCAGGGACCACGCTGGCACCAAGAAACCTCTGAAAGGCAGGAGACAAAGCCCTGTGCCTGCACACACACCTGGGTGTTCTCATCCCAAGCCTACTGCATCAATCCAAGCCTCAAACAGCTTCAGCAACACCAAGAGGCCCAGACTACCTCTGGCCAAGGCACTGCAAAGCCACCCAGGGCTATTTCCAGAGGCAAACAGGATCTACTGGTACTGCCAGCTTCCACTGCCATCCTGTCCATACTTCCATCTTCCCTCCTCAGTAGATTCCAATCTCCAATCTTAGTTCTTCATGACCACAGTCGGTACTTCAACACTCACTTCAGGATGGTGCATTCTCATTTATTTTGTGCCATTACTGCAGCACTCCTGTCTCCCTCCTCCAAGTCCTCCTTCATCTTTGTGTCTTTATCTCCAGCATTTTCAATGGATTTTTTTCTTTATATGAGAGGGTGGGCAAAGGTTCTTTCTCCTTTCATTAAATATTAGTGCCCATTCAAGCAAGATGGACAATGTTCAACAGATGAGCTGTGCTGCTGCTTTAACACTCTGCTGCACTGCCCTACACCAGCACAGTCCCACCCCACCTCTCCTAAGGCTGCCCACAACTCTGCCATGTTCCAGGAGCTCCAAGACAGAGCTGGAGTTCTAGGGCATCACCTCTGTCTTAAAAAGGAAATAAGGCTGGAAGCAACAGACTACGTGGTTCTACAGGTCACAAGCACAAGTGGATTTCATCTTCAAGCACCATATCTGGTCCAAATTCTGGCCTGAGAATGAAATTGCCTTTACCTTGGATTTACAGAAAGATGAAATCTCAGTCTGGGAGTTACACACCAGAAGGATTCCCGAGGTTCAGTTGTAGTAGAGTGGAAAGTGAAATGAAGGAGCAGCTGTTGAACACAGTTCACCTGCAGAAAGTGCCACTGCCCCACATCAAGTACAGAATATTTGGGGCTCGGAGCTCACAGCTTTTGGCAAGGTAAACAGGGTGAATCCTGCTGGAAGCATCACAAGTCCCAGTTACTGAAAATACAGCTAGGGCCAGACCAAGTCATTCTCAGCTCCAGACATTCTACTTGATGCAAAAAATCCCTTGGTCTGCCAGCCTGGTGTGGACGTGCTGGTTCAGTAGCTTTACATGAGGAAGCTGCACCACCTGCTGTCTGCTGTGAACTCAGCTACCAGAACGTGATCAAAGATGATCACTAATAACAAAAGTTTTCTTTAGAACCAGGTTTTTACAGGACATGCTCTTGATTAAAGTCATCAAGAGAGACTTCATATCTGAAAACTAAGAAGCAAGAGCAACAGAGAGACTGCTTAGTCAAAATGGTTCAGGCTCTCAAACAGAATATGAGAAGTTCACTTTAATACTCAGCTCCTGCCAGAAGGATTGTACTGTTATCCCTTTGGGAAACTCTGTCAAGTTATTTCTACTCCAAAAACTACAAAAGCTAGCACTGAACAAAACTTTGAAAGATGTGGAAATTCTGCCATGCAAAAAACCTGCCCAACACCACTTGAGGCTTAGCAGCAATGAAAATGACATCTCAAGTCCTGCTATTCCCCCTTCCTGGACTGCAGCACTACCTGATCCAATCAAATGGGGCAAAGAGATAAGATTCTTACCAAAAGCCACAATACTAAAAGTCTTCTTAGGATATGGTGCATTAAGGCAGAGCAGTCAGTAAGTTCTCTTGGCTGGCATAAATATGAGAGGCTGAAGAACATCTCCCTAATTGCAGAGAACAATGATAGATGGGCAAGTGTTTTGTGTGCCAGGCCTTATGGGCATGCAATAGCAAGGCCAGTGGAGGACTATAAGGAAAGGAGTTGAAAAGACAAATGACCTCTACTTGATGAAGCATAGGTACAGAATGTACAGACAAGTGTGAATCAGAAAAAAGTTTATTTAAAAAACAAAGAATCCTTCCCTCAAAACCCCACGTACTTTCTGATAAGCTTATTGCTCAAGTTAGATCTCCTGTGACACTGCTCATTCTCCTCTTGACCTGTAGCACCAGAAGTACTCTTGCAACCCTGTCTTCCCTCCAACCAACATCATCTGGAAATGTTTATCATTTTCAATTGGTCCCAAATACCAGCATTTAATTCTGTCCTTTCTGTGCACACAGAACATGGAGGTCCCCAGGCACGAAGGGACAACTCTAGGGATTTATTCAGCCATCCACACCAGGATGGGAGTCCCTAATTTGCAGAAACATTCAAAAAAGCAAAGGTGTATCTACCCTTCTCCTTTGAAGTCAAAACCTAAACAGCAGAAAAATCATCCCTGCACCACTCAGCCTGCAGTCCATATTCATGTTCATTCTACAGCTCATGGTCTACTCTCAGTAAACAGCCTTCAGGATCCCTGAATGGACTTTTTACAGCTTTTCCCTGTCTCACCTTGCCATTGTACAACCACTGAACCAGGGCTTGTGAACCAAGTTTCTGTGAAAAGGATATTGCCTCTTTCTTGTGCAGCTTCTACAGATCCACACTGTAGCAAAATAGCAGAATTCTCTCCCCAGGCCCTGGCTCTGCTTTGGGTGGTCACAGAGACTTTTGGGCCTTCCTCCTGGGCAGCTGTCAGGCAGGTTTGGTAAGAACAGAGCAGCTGGCTTTGTGCTTCATGTTCAGTCAGTGCTGTTGTGGAGTTTCAACAACTTCTTCCTCTTCCTCACCACGTTCAGGGTGGTGCAGCAGCAGCTCCAGGTCAGGGTCAGAGCTGGCCTCTTTGTGTGGCTCCAGTGCTTTGTCACCTGCATGCAGACAGCCCATTTAGTGACAAACTTGCTGGAGTTCCCACCAAACGTGGCGCTGTCAAAGAGCTGGAGCCAGTGACAGCTCCTAGTGAGGCAATGAGAAAGCCTACAAAGAAAGAGAAAGTTATTTAAAACAATCACCTTTGGAATTCATGGCTTTGAGAACGACATGAAGGGAGATTCCTAACAGGCAGACAGCAAAGCCCAGCCAGTTCAAGAGACTGAGGCGGTCTCCCAGTAAATGTGTGGCGAGGAATAAAATGCAGATTTCCTGTGGAAACAAAAAACCATGACAAGTGGCAGGGCAGGACCTGAGGAGATATGCATGATACATTTTACAGCTGAAGCCTAGATCAAGATGTCAAGCTGCTAAATTTCTATCAGCACATTCTTTCATGCGCGCAGAGTTCTAAAAACAGTTTCTAGAAACAAACAACCTGTCAAACTGGGATGTGGGAATTTAAGTCATCTGACTGCACAGCTCAGTTACAGAGAAATCTTGCAACTTCTGGATCAGAGAGATTTCATATATCACAGTTCAGCTCAGAAGTATGTGTGCTGGACTCCTCTGAGGAGGGGAGGATGTGCCAAACTAGGTTGCAGAGATAGCTCAAACCAGTGGTTTGGTCATATGCAGGTCTGATGCAATAGCTTGCCTCCTTACCCCTCCTCTCTTCCACACCATCTGCTGCTCATGAGGGCAATGTGTTTTAGCCTACCCCACATTCCAACAAACTTTGATCATTAATGGTATTTTTTATAGAACAGCCACTAGTCTCTGGCCCTTTGCTGTCAGGGACCAAGAGGCTTCACTGCAGAGACTGCAAGGCAAAGCATCAAGCTCCTGTGCAAGGAGAACAAAAATAACAAGCAATAATTTCTAAGGATCTAAGCAAGCTCCCACCACATAAAGCCCAATAGGGATGACTCAGTACTTGCCTTCTAGTATTAGCACAGGAACCATGCCTTACCTTAAAAATGCCAGCAATGGAAAGGGTGAGGCTAGATGTTCTGGAAACCAAGAGGAACTCAGAAAAGCCTAGACCAAAGGCAAGAATTCCACCCAAGAACAGCTTCCCTACCAGAGAGAACAGCATTCCTGCTTCATGGAAACGGAAGAGCTTCTCTGATATGGACAAAGGCAGGCCTAGGAACAAGACAATGAGTAGCAAAATACCATTCCCAGCTCCCAGGAGTCCTCTTAATAAGATCAATGGGGTGGGCTGCTCACATTCCAGTATCAGGAGGATGTGGAGCCCGTTCTTCACAGCCCTTACTTGCACAAGTGTGGCAGGCTACTACTTCTATGCACTTCTTAAATGTCCTGCCAGCATGAGATAAATCCAGGTCTCTAGTTTGCAGAGTTCAAAGCTGTTCACTTATCTAAGTGAATTATCTTGAACAACCAACTGCTAAGCAATCTCCCAACCACTCTACAAAGCTATCCCTGCTTTCTCTAATTAACTCACGCACCCTCAAACACCGCAAAGAGCGGGAAGAGCCCCAGGAACATGAGCGGCTGCAGGTGAAACATGATATCAATGGGATTCTGGAGCCCTGAAAGAGGAGAATCAATAACAGACCAGGCAGCAACAAGCCAGGGAATAACACAGGTCCCAGAGCCTTTATTAGCACCATTCCTAGGCATATATCTTATTTGTGATGCCCACACCTGTGCTGCTGCAGACACCAAGCCACCTTCATTACCCACAAACAGATACCCCATGCCCAAGGTTTCAAACACCTTCCATGAGATGTTTTGTTTCTGCAGCAAGGGCTATCACCTCTCCTTATTCCCTTCCCTGTTATCAGCACCACCACCCCCTCCTAACACCCCACATACCCAGTTCAGCCTTCTGCATCAGTATCTGTGTGAGAGTCCAGCGAATGCCCCCCAGGAAAGAGGCACAGAGCACCAGCACAAACCCCTGAGCATTGAACTGTGTGGACTTGTAGGTGAACATGAAGAGTCCCCCAGCGATGAGCAGAACCACCAGCAGCAACGTCACCCTCTGCAGGAGAGCAAACACAGAGACAGGAACCTCCTTCCTTTCAGATTCACCCACAGAATTGCATCATTCCTCTGCTTGTATGTTTCTTGTACATGCACTGACTATTTCCCTGGGTCTGACCTCCCTCCCTGAAGCACTGTGTGGGACCCTTACCATTTCCTCCAGCTTGAAGAGCAGTGAAAAGAGCAGGATGAAGAGAATGGCAGAGGATTTGGTCATTGTGTAGCTGTAAGGACCAAAGTACACTGTCAGACTCCTTCAATGTAGTTCTTCCCATCAAAGTACTACTAGGAACCATCACCCATTTCTATATTGCTACCAGCAACCTATCACAGACCCTGCATGCTGTCCCCACTAACCAAACACCTGTTCAAGAAACAGACTCTGGCAAAGCACCCTTCAAACCCCACCAGAGGCTCCCAGACAAGGTGTTTGTACTCACAGGGAGACAGTGACATACAGGAAGCTCCAGTTACTCAGCCCAATATCCAAGGAAGTTGACAGAGCTGAAGAATCAATGAAAAAGTCCTAAAGTTAACTATTTTCCATGACTTTAAACAAACCCACCACAAAACCCTGCTTCATGGCCACAAACATAGATGGCAGAGCATACCAGGGGAAAAAAAATAAGCTTTCCTCAAGTTAGTTTTTCAGAACCAACATAACTCAGATATTCTCAGCTTTTCATGTTTCTGTCCTGTTCCCTGTGACTCAAGTTGGGCTCAGCATTGCACTCACTCAACATGCATTACAAAAAAGCCAGAAATAACTCTTGCCCTCCCTGTGACTGAAAGTGATTACAGATTTGCATAAAGTCTTTCTTTAATGTATCAGAGCATGATAACTTGTAAATCTGACGGCCACTGCAAGAAGCCTGAAGAAGCAACAATTATTAGCACACAGCCTTAACCCTGGCAGCTTTTCCAGTCTATTCCGCCCTCTATGTAAGTTTCCTACCACAGGAAACAGTTACTGATCCAAGGGCAGGCCATGCTGAAAGGTAAAATAGCAGATGCAAAGAAAGCTTTTTTCAAGAAACCATGGGACATGTTATATAAAGTACTGCAAACCTTGCCAGAGATCATAGACCAGATGCTGTTCTGTGGGAGCCAATACAACACAGAGCCAAAGAACTGCAGAAGTAGTTACAGTTCTGTGCTCCGAGTAGGAGCCTCACTCCTTGGTCTCAGGTATAGTTCTATGTGCCATGAATGTTGAATTCTCTACCAAGCTCCACCCTGAGAAAGATGCAACACATGGCTTGATACCAATGTTAAAATGTTACTTGCAGAGACTATTTATCAAGGCCCTGCAGAAGGTTCTCATGGTTTGTTCTCATGTGCCAGTGGCTCCTTCAGAAAGACTCGTGCTGTGTGGCCTCTCCCCATTCTCACACATCTTTGTAATGAGCAATGAAGGCACCATGTCTCAGGCTGAAGCTTTAAGTAGCATCTACACCTGCCCTACACCTGGTAGGGTAACACAGGGGCTGGAGTGACAGCTGCACCCCACAGCTCACCCTGTCCCAGGGGATTGCTCCCCACCACCCCAGGCAGACAAACGGCTCTGGAAGCGGCCACAGTGCCATGGGCACCCCTGAGCAGCCTCACAGGATCACAGAATATGCTGAGTTGGAAGGGACCCACCAGGATCATTGAGTCCAACTCCTGGTCCTGCACAGGACACCCAGGAATCCCACCCTGTGCCTGAGAGCATTGTCCAAACACTTCTTGAACTCAGTCAGTCTTGGTGCCATGACCTGGCGAGCCTGTTCTAGTGGTCTACGACCCCTCTGGGTGAAAACATTTTCCTAATACCCAACCTAAATCTCCCCTGATTCAGCTTCACATGTTTTCTTGGATCCTGTCACTGGTTACAAGACTGAAAAGATCAGTGCCTGCTCCTCTGCTTCCTCTCGTGAGGATGCTGAAGACCACAATGAGATCTCCCCTCAGTCTCCGCTTCTCCATACTGAACGCACCAAGTGACCTCAGCCGCTCCTCATAAGGCTTCCCTCCACTCCCATCACCATCCTCGTGGCTCTCCTCTGGACGTTCTCCAACACCTTAACGTCATTCTTATATTGTTGTGCCCCGACCTTGCGGCCCGCTCCCGCTCCGCCGCCCCGGTCCCGTCCCCTCCCGTGCCCGGCCGTACCTGCGGGGGCGGCCCGGCGGAGGCAGTCGGCCCAGGACAGCGCTGCCCGCGGCCGCCCGGAGCGGCAGCGCGCCAGGGCGCGGGCGAGCGCCGCCAGAGCGAAGATGAGCAGCAGGTGCAGCAGCGTGACCAGCAGCGGGAACGGGAAGCTCTGCGGGACCGACAGCCGCTGTCACCGCCGCCGCCCTCCCGCCGCCGCCACCCCGCACCGCCCCGCCACCCCGCACCTTCATGAGCCACTTGTTGTAGAAGGTGATGCCGATGGAGAAGCCGTAGTAGAGCAGCACCAGCGGCGCCGCCAGCGCCGCCCGCCCCAGGGCCGCGCCGCCCGCCCCCGCCGCCATGCGCACGGCACCGCGCCGGGGGAGCCAGGAGCGGGAGGGACCGGGGACGGGGGAACGGGGGGATGCCGTGACGGGGCCGCGGCAGGGCAGGGCGGGACGGGGACCGCGATGCTGAGCGGGCCGTGGCGGCGAGGGAAGCGGGGCCGCCGGTGACGTTGCCCGGCGGGGCGGGGGAACGAGCGACGGCGGCGGAGCGGGGCGGGCGCGCAGCGGTGCGGAAAGAGGCGGAGGCGGCGGCGGCGAGGAGCGCTACTGGTTATTATTGGAACCGATACAAAAGGCGGGCGGTACCGGGGCCACCGGCCCGGGCCCGCGGCACGGCAGAAGCGGCAGCCCCGGCCGCACGGCCCGAGCGGGCTCGGTGCGGGCGCCGGCGGCAGCGCGGGGCCCTCAGCCGTAGTGGTACACGAAGTCGTAGCTGCTCGGCTCCTTGGGGATCGGCGGCGGCGCTTCGGGGATCTGGATGTTCTCCAAGTCCAGGAGCCTCAGCTTCATTTCCATGCTCAGCAGCGTGTCCAGATCACTCTTGGTCAGCTCACTGGACATGTCCTTCCCCAAGAGAGCATTAAGCCCATCAATCCAGATACAGTACTGTGGAAAAGAAGGGGTCATTCACGACTCCAGCATAAATGATACCATAAATGTTGAATCTTTCCGACCGTGCAAAAATTAGAGAACTTCAAGACAGAAAACACTGGAGAGAGTCAATGTGTAGGGAAAAAATCCCACCCCCAACCCTACAACACTGCCTGCCCAGCCCACAGAGATTTCCAATGGAAGTTACAAGTCTAGAGGAAAGTGGTTGTAGTAGAAGGACAAGAGTTTCTACTGTGGCACAACAAATGAAAAAAGTAAACCTATTCTAGGCATCATAGGAGGAAAAAAAGTAGCAGTCCAGACTAGGGGAAATTAGTGTGGATTTTTTTCTTTTTAAATTGAAAAGATAACTAAGGGATAAAAAAAGATGGTTCATACTAAGCATCACCAACATATTCTAGGAATGAACCTGGTGAGAGGCAGTCTGCTCTAAGAGTCTCTAATGAGAAGCAACTGATCCTTCTTAATCTCTGGATTAATTGCTATATATTCTACTGCTTAACCACTACATTTCTTACCTCATATTTATTAGGTGCAATGAAGTTCAAGGTCTCATCGGGATCGTATAATATGGAGAAGGCCAATTCTAACACTTCCTAAATGGAAAAGAATCTTTCACTCACCAGCTGAACAAAACATTACAGCACCTTCTGCCAGCCACCCCGAGAGCTGCCTTGCTGCAGCTCACTACACCTTCCCATATTGGTATTGTGAGCAATTCTGAAGAGACTACAGCACAGTCATGCTTACAGCTCCTTGCAGTCACAAAGGAACACTAGGAAAGGGCTCACACAGGAGATGGGGTTTGTACACAACACACCTGCAGTGGGGGAGATCATTCACTCCTGTTGTTTGCTTTCAGTCTTAAACACTACAGCATTAGATATTAACGACAGCAAAAGGGAGCACTTGCCTTATTCTGTTTCAGTGCACTTTTCTCCTTCATGTGTGGACAATCCTTCCCTGTGACAATGGCTTTGATGTCTGCAACTGGAACTAACAGTGAAAAAGTAAAACTCCCAAACAAGCAATCCTAACCAGGAAAAGACAGAACTTTGTTTTGTCTTTGCAACTGAACACTGGATTTTTAGCTTGTCAGTGCAGTTTTCCAAAACACGTTACCACTAAGACATCCCTGCAGCTGGCTTTTTAAAAAGAACTATGAAGTAATTCCAAGATTTGAAGAATTTGGGCAAGGACCAAAATTTGGTATCCCCTTAATCAGGGCTTCAGCCTTGGGTGTTCCATCTTTATCTAGGATTATATTCAGCCTCTAGACAGTAGAGCACAGAAAAATGCAGAGCCTGTAATCAGGACTTACTTTTTTCTTGTAAAGATTCAAAGGTCACTTCCCCCTGGGCATTATCTTCCAGATCTCCATAGTGTAGCACCTTGTGATTCAGAGCCAGGCGACAGTACCAGAATCTTTCTGCAACACACATCAAGTAAAGTAAATTGAGCAGGATCATTCACATAAGTCTCACAGCCACTGTGTTACAGCCTCTCCACCCAATCCATCTGCTTGCCCAGTTCCTCAGCACAGCTTCTTATTCGTGAGGGGAAGGCTGTATTCTTAGAAATGCACATCTGTGCCATCCCAAACTACTGGCTGATGTGGACAGCCCAAGTAACCAGCTTTTCTTTCTAGCAATATGCCTGCTGACAGATTAATTAATTAGATCTCATTTGCTACAGTTCTTCACATGAAAAAATACAGTAGATGCTGTCACCTTACCTTGTCTTCTGCGATTGCCAATTTTTCTAAAGCTACTTCCCTCACAAAGCCTGTTCAGGCGCTGTTGCTTTATCAGCTCCAAGATCTCAGGTTGGATTTTCTCTCTCAGCTCCCTGGGAATCAAATATGGAAGAGTAAGCAGAAAGTGGAGATAATGGCAAGGATAGAAGGCAACTGTTTTTGTTAGGAACGTACACAATAGGAGGAGACTGGAAGTCATCTTGGCTCATTCTCTCAGACTGGCGTAGCCGCAGAATCTCAGAATAGCTCAGGCTGCGCAGTTTGCTCTTGAACTGGTCCAAGGAGTTTGGTTTAGAGGGGAGAGCCCTTGTGATCTGTTCCCTAACAACCTGCATAACCTAAAGAGGTGGGACAGGAAGAAAAACAAGTCACATTCTTGTTGGCAGCAGAGTATCAGTGAACAGCTCAGTGGCAGCAAGGAACTGACGTGAGATAACCAGGGCCAAGAGTATCAGCATACAAGTGACTTAGAAGAACCAAGAAGGACCTCAGGGCAGTACAAATAAAAGCTGAGTCATCCTCCCTTACAGCCCATACCAATGCCCTGTCACATCTTCAGTGCTCTGCTCTTTAACCGAATGGCTGAGTGAACGTGTGGCAATCTGCAAAAGATTTTACAAAAATCTCTTTTCTCCATCCTGACCTTATTAAAATCTTCTGCTGTTGCCCTCATTTCTTTCCACGTCTTGTTCAACAGCTGGATACAGATGGCAAACAGTTCCTCAAATGCACGGTCATGGGTGAAAAACATGGGGTGATAATCATTCCGGCCTTCATTAGCTTCAGAAAGAAACAAAGCACAACCATGTGAGCATATTGGACAAAAGGTACTAGGAGTAACTAAAGTCCACTACAGTGACAGACAACTGATGCTCTGCAACAGTACTTACTCCAAGGGATTAAGACAAGGTTCAATACTTTGTCACCCCATAGAAAGTTTATTGACAACAGCAATTCTCCCCACACTTTGCCATGTAAACCTCTGTGACTCATGCCCTTTTCACCCTGGTTCCCCAAAATAACTGCTTGCAGTGTTTCCCACCTTCCTCTGGTGGAATTTCTTACAGTGGTTAATTGTCAGAGCTAAAAAGCTTCTCCCAAGTTCATGATGGTTTCAAGACTATTGTTTTTATACAGCACCCTTCTGAAGCTCTGGCAAGTTGAAGCTTGTATCAGTTTTTCAGGAGAAGCAGAGTGCACACACCAACATTTCTTACTTTATTTTGATAGTGGTATTATCACCCCAACATCACCAGTGCTAACTCCAAGCTTGCTCTGTCCTTCCGTGGCAGAGATGAGATGAAGGTACAAATGCCTGTGAATATTAGTTTCTAGAAGCATCAGCCCAGCAGCTCATGAAGCTGGATAATAAATGGTACTCACGGAGTTCCCCAACTTGCAGGATCTCACAAAGCATCCTGGTGAGCTCAATGGCACTGCGCCCAAAGGGACACTCATGTTTATCTTCTCGACTGCTGTTCTCCAGAACAATCTACAAGAACAGGATGCCACACACACTAAGAAGAGCTGCTGAGGTGTTGGCATCTGTAAAAATCAGCAGCTTCACGTACCCTGATATAGGTGTCCTGATGAAATTTGGCCAAGTAAAGCATGTTGTCCAATGCCAGCATTCCAGGAGGAGTCTGTGTAAAATCCATGGCTGGATTGATGTGATTCTGTGAAAAGAGTGTGTAGAAATAATCCAAACAAATTACCTCAAAGGAATTGTGTGAGAACCCTTTCTGAATGAATTTTAAACCACCTGTCCATCAAGCACTCCCTCTCATCTATCCAAGAGGTAGCCCTGAACACCTGCTGACAATGCTATCTGAACTTTCTAGAGGAGAGGCTGATTCCAAGTTCTTCAAGCACAGCTGCATATGGTAAGGCAATACCTCCAGAGAATGCCTAATGAACCCTTGAATGTAATCCATCAGCAAGTCCATAACGATTTTCCCCAGAAGTGTGAGTGTAACTGAATCTCTAAACTCAGATATTGAAGTAAAGGAAACAGCAATTTCTATTCCTTATTTCCCCACAACTCCTATGGAGATTGCTCAGATTGCCTTCCCAAGGTTCACAGTCTAGATGCATACAGTGAATCCCAGCATCTTGTAGTCCTTGGTGTACATGGCTTTGCGTTTCTCTGTTCCGCTGCCAGGGACGGTGTTGCTGTCAGACTCTGCATCAAATGCAATTCTTCTCAACTCAAATATGATGTCTCTCTGTGCCTGAAGGACAGAAGGCAAGGAAATGGTGACATGATCAATCACTACAGCAGTATTTTCACATAAAGCACAGCCCTGCATCTCTCTTCGGAGCTCACAGAATGAACAGAGAGAGATGCCAAAGGTCATTAACATTATGCACAAAGAGGCATTCCATTTCAAAGTGGCAAGTTTCAGTACAGTGGGTAATACAAAATATTTGTTTGCATTTTTTTTTAACTGCAAGTTCAGTTACAGGCAATTTCTAGGCATTCAGGTAATGCTATGGCATTTCTCCTTAAAAACTGCAATACAGCTGAGTAACAGACACCTTTAAAAAGCCCTGTTTTACTCCTATGCTGCAAGCAAATGGATAAAATGATGTGCCCTCCACTGAGGTAAAATAACCAGTTTGACAGCTGGCATCACATTGGCCAAGAAAGGAGTATATGACTTTCAGTGCCCACCTACATCTCAGAGTCCCACAGAATGCAGTAGGATGATCATGAGCATACCCTAATCTTAAGGTTTGCAATGTGAAGGGTGAGTTTGAAACTTTATGCACCATCCACTGCAAATTTTTTAGCACTAGGGAGCTCAGGAATAAGGCCCCTTGTACATCCTATTCTATCAGATCTTACTCAGCTCTAATAGTGACCTGATCATTGGGATCCATCTTGGTCATCATTCTCTCTTCCAGGAGATTAAAGGTCAGGACCTGCAGGACGTAGAGCTGATGTGCCATTTCTGTTTTAATGGGGCGATTTCCTCTGATCACGTGCTGCAAAATAAAAGTGAGGGTAGAAATTAAGAGAATGCAAATAAATGTTGAGGTATTAACTCTAGGCAGATGCCAGACTGCATGTGCATCTCTCTATATGAATATTCAGTTGTTTAACCTTCATATTCCACCAGAAGCATAATTATAATGCTCTGTAAGAGCAGAAAGCAGCATCCTAGTAACTCCCTTATGAACAAGTTTTACCTTTGAAAGAGTCACTTTTCTGAAAGTGCCCTGAGGGCAGCAGAATTTACACTATGCACAAGTGAAACCTCCATTGGGAGGACATTAGGAAGTACTTTGTCATTCTAGACATACTTACATTTAGGATTATAGACCTCAGGTGCTTCTGGGCAAATGCATTAGCCATTTCCTGTTGTGGAATTTAAAGATGAAATAACATGAGTGAAATATAAACAAAAAGCCCACACTGTGCAGAAAGGAGAAAATGGAAGAAGCCTATGAATTGGAGATAGCACTGGCACACCACAAAGTGCTTTTCTACAGACTGTCAGTTTAGCATAGCATCTCACCACAACTCATGGCTCCCCTACAGAACATCACTAGTTTGGAGAAAGCCACTACAGCACAGTCAAAGCACAGAAGCAAATTTAGCCTAATGTTGGACATCAAGTGGTACTTCATTATTAGGAGATATGGCAGCAGGGAGCTTATTGTGCATTGCCCAGGAACAATTTGCCATCTACAAGAGCCTCCTCCAATTAGCATTTCACAGCTTCTTGCACCAAGGTAAACACCCAAGATAGCAAGAGCTATGGGATGCAGGTTTCAGGTCTCCTCTCTCTCAAAAACTCTCTCTCTGACATTTATTTCTCTTGTCCAGTTCCTAAAGAGATGTTCAGAAGTCAGCTTGAGGAAAATTTGCAGAAGCATTTCAATTTACAAAAACACAGGCTGATAATTTTCATGCTTAGAGGAACCTTCCAATTTCCCTCTTGACTGCATGGCTTCCTTCTCTAGACGAGGAGGGTTTCCCAAACGTCAAGTCATGATGACAAACAGTCACAGCAGGTGCAAGATGCCTTCAGTTCCAGCAACAATTACACATGCACCTGCAAAAACTTAACCTGTGCTTTCCTTGTAAATTGTGAAGATGCACTTTCTAACACACCAGTGACCTCATTACCCCTGCTAGGAGAATGGTACAAGTGCTAATGTCAAGGTGAATATAATGAGTTTGTTGTTACAAGCAAAATCTTTTGGGTAAGAAAAATCTGTTAGGCATTTTATCATTTGGCAGAAGTCCAAAAGAACTGACAGTTGAGATCTCTTCACGTTCTTGTGAAGTGCAGATTGAGAATTGGGAGCAGATGTGGAGTCTCAGACAATTGCACTCAATCAGCTGTACTTTCTGAGCAATCCAAGGCTTTCCAATTGCTCATATCAACATCACTCCTGACAGAGTGAGAAGTCTGGTAAAATGTGTGCATTAACCTTGTTCAGAGTCCCTATTACCACTTTTTGATCCAGACAGAAACCTCCTGAACCAAGACACTGACTGATAGCCAAGCCATAATGGCTACAAGTTCAGCAGCGCTCATATTACAACCAAAGTGAGCCAGTGCTTGAGTGGAAGGTATCTAAGGAGCATCTAGATGAAGTAGGAGGTGCTTTCAGAGAGAACACACTGCCCTATGAGTCATTATTTTCTACTACTATTGGTGAGATGTAGTACTGAGAATAGGACAAGGCTCTGTTGTTAGGGTTTGCTCATACATGCGACACAAAGAATCCTTTCTCTGAAGGAATTAGTTTGTACACGGAATGGAGCTAACAGGTGACTGAAGCAGATAAAAAGTGGGAAGGACAAAGACAATTAAACAATTCTAAACAGCATAGAAAGAAGCATGAGCACACACACAGTCTAATCACTGCTAAGGGATCTATGCTCTGCTGAGTCCAATAAAGCCCTTTGCTGCTTGATGGTCATAGAAGCACAGAATGATTTATGCTGAAAGGGATGTCTTGAGACCACCTAGTCCAACTCTGCTGGTTCGAGCAACATCAGACAGATCTGGTTGCCCAGGACTATGTCCAGTCAGGTTTTTAATATCTCCACTGATGGAGACTCCATAATCTCTCTGGGTTATCTGTTCCAGTGTTTGACCACTCTCATACTGATATTGTGTGGGTGTGCACATATTTACGTGTAATTTCCTGGGTTTAAAGCTGTGCCCACTGCCTCTTGTCCTGTCAGTAGGCAAAACTGAGAGGAGTCAGGCTCCCTCTTTTTTATTCCCTTCCATCAGATATTTAAACACATAGGACCTCCCTGAGTCTACTCTTAAGACTGAGCAATCCCAAATCTCTCAGGGTATGCAAGATACTCCAAGTCCCTTAGTCAACTTCATGGCCCTTTGTGGTCATTTGGACTGTATTCAAGGGAGGGGAAAAAACGTGAAAAATCCGTTGGAATTTTGTTTGCTACGTAGTCTACTATCTTTGCTGAATTACCAATAGAAAAGTAAGATTTTTCTTATTTTCATATATTAAGTATATCCATTAATTTTAGAAATTATCTAACATTTATTGAGATGGCAGTTTCCACACTGAAGGTGCTGCATCCTTGAAAAAAGTGGAATATTCCCTGTGCCATGCAGAAAAACCAAAAAACCTACCAGTATCTCAATACAGAAGGTTCCAAATCAACCTATTATTGAGAATGGTGATTTCCCTGGAGTTAGCACAAGGCAAAAAACATTCTTACACTACAGTTACCATAAGGGAGAAGCCACAAATTAGGCAGAATTTATGCTCTAGCCCCCAGTCAGCATCAAGTTTCGTGACTGCTCTTCACAGACAAACAGCTTTATCTTTAGAAGGATGCAGCTAGATATGAAACTGTCATTAACACAAGTGAAATTTGGGGTACAAACTCATGCTGCAGTAAGTTTAAGGATATTCAGATTACTAAAGGACTTGTTCCAGTTTTACAGTTGGTTCACCTGGTCAGTCTTGCAGTATCAGTTTCCTTTTATGACCATCTGTATGACCTTGTGTGCACAGTTCAGGGTTTCTCCTGCTACTGATTCTTCTCCCCTCCACAGTCTGAGTGCATCCCCAGGAGTCCTCCCGCCCTTCTCCCTAGGTTCATCCACTCTCTGAGGCTGTGAGCATCATCCCTGGGATACAAGGAGGCACAACTAGAGAAAAGCTAACATGCCTGCAGGTCCCCTACATGACCAGCCCCCAGGCTTGAGTTACTTACAGTGATGGGCAGGTCTAGTGGGTTAAGCAGCTTGTCCTGCTGGCAGAAAGCAAAAAAAGGCACAAAGAGAAGCAGACAGGATTTAGCTTGGAGTCCAGAAATAAGGCACAAACAGGCCACTAGAGAAGAAAGGCTTAACACAGCAAAGCTACACAATACACACATATGCACAACTTGCAGGTAGCTGAGATCTAGGGAGTTTCCTCAGAGCAGGGCAGTGTTTCATTTCTCACATTTGCCAGCAGGAATATCCTTGTATGACTTAAGAAAGGTCCCTTTTTAGGGGAGAGGGAGGTGGAGTGTTTTTTTATTAAGTACATACAGCCCCAAGGAGTCTACCCAGCCTGCCTCACCCATACACGATTGACTTATAAAAAACTTCCCATGCTGTCTGGAGGAATACTTTCTGTCTCTGAAGGTCTTTCAGAATCCTTTCTGAGGTTATCCTAAAAATAGACGTGTGCTCCAGGACACATTATTAATGGGATGGTACTTTTTCTCCTCTGTTGCCATACTGAAACAGCCACTTAAGTTCTTGGCAAGGTCTGAGGTCTACCTTGCCCAGACAATATGACTTCTGAGGCATAAACATCTAGGCAGCAACCATCAGTCAGGTTTAAAGTCAAGAGGCAAGAACAAACCTGTCTCTTGTCCTCAGGTGCCTTCAGGAAGAGGGCATTGATCAAGGCAATGGCATATGTCTGAATCTCTTGGTTTGAGCTGCAGAAACAGAAAAGGGAGGCTTGTAAGGCAACAGGCAGTACAGAGTATTGCAGCTTGGTGCTTTACTTGCACCATGAGAACACTGATTACAGCTGTCTTGCATTTTCAACAGACAAGCAGGACTCATGCAAACTATGCTTATGATGTCCAACTCTTCAAAAGGCTTGCAAAAACCTGACAGAAATTTCTGACTGATAGGTCCATTATCCAGGAGACAGAGACCACAGCATCACCACAGTTTGTTTCTAATGCTGAAACTATCTCTGTAAAACCTGGTTATGGTACAGTCTGCTTACATGGAGACAGCTTGAAACTAGTATGGAGCAAGTTATTTTTCTCCCCTATGCCAAGGGAAGCTATCAAAAGCAAATGGAACTAAAGGGAAATAATGCTTCAGTGAAGAACTTCTTCAGGTAAAGGGTGCCTTTCTAGGTCACACACAGCATGTGGTTATACTTGCCATGTTCAAAACAGCACAAAACCAAGCTTCTAAATGCCAATTATATTCCTCTGTCCTCATACTGATATTCTACCAAAAGCAGGTTTGTTTCCTGCAATACTCTAACTCTTCCTGAGGGGTAGACCTTGGCTGCCAAGCCACTCTATCCCTCCCCTCCTCAGCAAGACAAGGCAGGGCAGAACATAGGATAGGAAAAACTCAATATAAAGGCAGCTTAATAAAGTACAAGCAAAGGCTGGGCATGGAAGCAAAGGAAAGATTTATTCTCTACTTCCCATTAGCAGGGGATGTCCAGCCACTTCCTGGGAAGCAGGGCTTCAGTGCTTTTGCTTTGTCAGACAAATGTCATAGCAGCAAACAACCCTCATCCCTCCCTTCTCTTAGCTTTGGCTGCTGAGCAGATGTCATATGGTCAGTCTGGGTCAGCTGCCCTGGCTATGGCCCTCCCAAGACCCTGCCCAGCCTGAGGGGAGTGGATGGGGAGAGGAAACACTGGAGAGAGAGTTCTGATGCTGGAGCACTGCTCAGCAGCAGCTGAAGCACTGTGTTCTTTATCAACACCTTTTCAGCTCTCAGTGCACAGCACAGCACTGTGAGGGCTGCCCTGGGGAAGTGAACTCCATCTCAGCCAGACCCAGTGCACTCCTGCATCAAGTTCTTCTGATGAACAGAAGTCCAATGTATCACCCAAATGAATTTGTGTGCATGAATATACTTTCTTTCAAAAAATTTTTTTTTTTATTTCTTTAATTATACATGTAGAAATAAAAAATCTTTTTATAAAAGATCTAGTCAGTATTTCTTTTAGCTTAAATACCTATTTTCCTCACTTTGACATATCTCTGGATAACAATCATATTCCTTCTTCTATTGCTCCATTCCAAATCTTTTTAATTTTGATCAATCTGCTGTACTTCAAACATGCAAATCTCCATGCACCATCCAGGTTCTCCTTGGGCCTGTGAGCTGCACAGGTCTCTCTGTCATTCACTTTTGCTCTCCTTTTCAGGGTTTGTTGCTCTTTTCACCACACTGCTTGCTTTTTGACAAAGTAGAACAATTTTTTAGGTTACTTTCTCCTAACTCATCTCCTTGTTTCCATGGTCATGTTCTTCCAGAACATATCCTCTGTTATGAACTGTTCCCTCCTGATGGTCTTGCCAAGAAAACCACCAGCAAATCCTGACTCACTCTCCATCTCCCTCTCCAAAATATTCCCTGCATAGATGCTTTCTTAAGTGACCGTTTGTATTCTGGAAGCACTTAAGCACACAAGTTTATATCTTGAACAAAGATAATTTGCTTAAAAAAAATGCATAAGTGTGTTCAATGTTAGGACCAAATCTGTGTTTAACTAAACCAGAACCCATAAAGCTGAAAAAAAACATAGACTCTTTGCAGAACAAAGCTGCTGGAGTGTTCAGGAGAACTTGTTCAGCTTTTCTGTTAACCAAATTCAAATGTATAAACATTCCAAGCACACAGTGACATTGATGCAATACTTTGTTTGCACTATAATTTGGTTAAACTGCTGTTCACTGATTAAGGACTATCAATCACATTCACAAATAATGCTTCTCCACATGTTCAGGATTAAAAGGCTTGAGAATAAAACCAACCTACTCAAAGCTCCAACAACTACCTGCTGCTTTTTTATAATGAAGAGTAGAACTGACCTAGACAAACAGCTCTAAGAGACAGATATTAATTTGCCAGTTTGTTTGGGAAGAGTGGAAGGAGATAAAGGGAATTCTTAATCCCTTCAAGCAAGAAAAGCAATTGTCCTCTTCCTTAGTATGCAAGATAAAACTCAGAAGACAATGAGCTCTTAGATTCTAGTGGAGACAGTTTACAGAGGGGTAGAATTGACAGACAGCTGGATGCAAAACCTTCAGGAAGTTGTTCTAGTGAAATGCAGGTTTGGTCCTAGCACTGAACACATTTTTCTTAGATCTCACTTTTTAAAAAAATCCATTAGAAATCCTAAAGTTCAAGTAAGTTGTCATACTGGTAATACTTAAAAATATATAATCTTTAAATGTTCCAAATGTAAGAGGGTGTATTTTGAAATAAACAAGTAGTCATAAAAATTGGTATCAATCCCACAATTGCTGGGTGGACACTCACACTTGCAGGTGGGAAATGAGCTGCCCCACAGTGATCTCCTCTGCAATCTTCTGGTACAGAGTCTGGCTGTTGAGCACCATGCTCTCCAGGATGGCCAGGGAGCGCTGCAGGATGGACACATCCACCATGGGCTGACTCACATACCCTGCAATCTGCAAACACAGCAAGCAGCAGGTCAGCTGGTGCCCACCCAGGAGAGCTTGTGGTGAGCGAGACAGGGCTCAGAAGGGAACGTTCACTATGCTCTCAGACACTACTCAGCTTCTCAGAGTCTTTTGGTCTTCCTGGAAGATACAGTAAAGCATGAAAAGAAATAATATCCACTCACCTGTTTGATGAAGGTTATTGAGACCATGTCCCAGGAGACAATACCGTGGTCCATGAGCTCCAAGAAGGCAGTCAGGGTGAAAGCCAACATCTCACTGTAACTGAGAAATTGAAGAATTCAGTTACAAGACATCTGGTGGCAAGAAAAAAAAGCCTGCTCAAGCTGGATAAGAGAAAAATGTCACCATGTTCTCCTAATAACACAGTTTGGCACCTGGGGGAGCAATAAAGTGTATGCATTTATGCAAATAATTTTACTGTTTTGTAGAAAGATATTTTATTTTTCCTAGTTACAAGCACAAATTAAAATTAGCAGCAGTAAGTCCCTAGTTCTGCCACCAGAGACTCACAACCACCTGGATCAGTACTTGGCTAATCAAAAGGAACAAACACGTTTTCACATCAGAAAAAAAACTAAGGGAAGTTAATTGTCCTCTAAATATTGGGACCTGACTGGAAATAAAATGAAGGCACAGCATGAATTATGGAAAATTTAATACATAACCACAAGACAGAAAGATAAAAGAGACTGAAGGAAAGATTGCAAAAAAAGCCAAAAACTTTTTAGTTGCTAATATATCAGAAGAGCTATAAATGTTATTACAGTTCATGACTGCCTCCTGCCTCATGAGGTTTAGCAAATGACTGGAAAGACTTTGTCTCCACGGAACAACATTCACTGTAAGGTTAGCTGCTTAATGCCACTTCAGCAAGCAAAATTAGCCCCTTATTTGAGGCTTTCCCCCAGAGTCCTGGAATGAAGGAAACTTACTGGGATAGAAGCTTGGTCCCACTCTCCACAAGCCGTGTCAGCACTGTGATCCCTTCCATGTTGATGAACTCCGTGGCAAAGGTGACGTCTGCCGAAAGTTTCGCCAGTTCCTTCATGGCATCCAGCCGGCCTTCCATGCCGTGGGACTGGATCCTCTCCATCAGCTGGCGAGCTGCCCTGGACTGGCAGGAAAGAGGGATGGTGCCAGTTACAGACCAGTCACCTGCAGTCTGAGTCCTGCCAGCATCAGCATTCTGCCAGAAGCCCATGGGTGGGCAGGGAGAGCAGAGCCAGGGTAAAGATACCAGCAAAGTCACATTCAGTAGCTGCAGTCAGCAAGTCTAAGGCAGACTAAAAAAGGATTCTCTCAGCAACAGTTACAGCCAAGCAGAAGGTGAGTAAAATGCTGTTTTGCATGGTAGAGCAAATGGCTGTTTTTCTCCTCAATGAGGTGAGTGGAGGTGGGTATAGAAATATGGAGCAACACCATTAAAGAAATAGAATAATGATAAAAAGTCTCACAGATTCAAAGAGAAGCATGATCTCATTTTGTGTATCCACAAGACATTCTGAAAGATTTCTCAGACACAGATCACTAATATCCTTTTAACTGCCTTTTGCCCAAGTACCTTCTCCCAGTTCTACTCATTCTCAGGTTTATGCCAAGACATTTGCACAAAAAAAAAGGTTTAAGAATTTAAATAAAAAGAAAGGTGCAAAAGATGACTTTTGAGGGCACTATAGCAAGAATTCAGCAGGAACAACCTCCTCTTCATCAAATTTGTCTCTATTTTAATTTTTTGCATTCAATTGCTGGAACTATTGCTTTCTAACTGACCATGCTAAGTGCACTCATATTGAGAATGCATTTTTCAGGTGTTTTACAGCATCCTAATTGAGGAGATGCATTAAAACTGTAGACTGGATTTATTGACAGGAAGTCCTATAAAAGGGAAGAGCATCCAAAGGAAAGACACACACCACGGCCAGGACGGAAAACAAAGAGTGCATGCCTCACTGTGTGGAAGGGCCCACAACAAAGGTAACCCCCCTGCAATTTGGGAAGAAGGAGAAAGAAAGGCCAGGAGGTAAGAAACAGCCTGTCACCCATGGAGAGTTACTGAGAAACAAGAGATGTGAGGAAGCATTTACCGGGGACACTGCCAGCTGGAGGATAGTTCCATTCTTGATGTCACAGCGAGTCTGAAAGAAAACCCAAACTTAAAACTGTGGAAAAGTGGGGGGAAAAGAACCCAGCTGGATCTACAATGCACATCTGTATGCACAAGGGGCTCCTATGCCACACAATCCTAAGGAGGGTACTGGAGTGCCTGAGTCCCCACACCTACAGGCATGCAATGGGACAGTGCAAAGCTCCTCTGTTGGATGGCACCATTTGAGTCTGAATCTCCCTGAGACCAGAGATGCTGCTCCTCAAGGATTAGTGCCAGTATTGTTCCGTGACTGTAGCCCAAGACATTCTGGACTCTCTCCCAGGATATCAGCAAACTGCTGCCTCTCACACTGACCTGCTCAGTGATGTACAGCTGAGGACCATCAGCGTAACGCAGAGTGTAGTACTCAGGGTTTGGCAGCGACCACCTGGCAGAGGAAGAAGAAGGATACATTAAGTGTCTTTGTCCTCTTTCTTCTGGCTGTCAATTAGGAAATGGAGCTCGATTCCAGGAAGTTGCAAAAGAACTTTCAAGCAAAGCTTTAGCAGGGGAAATTAGGTCTCCTGAAGAGGAGAGAGAACTCCTCTTGAGGACAATGTGGGACTTCAGCCTACCCCAAATCAACTCTGTCGAACACCTGAACAGACCTACACTTCAAGAACAGCAGGATGGGCCAATCCACAGAGAAACTGACCTTAGGGCATACAAATGTACACTCAGAATTGGAATAAAAATGGAAGGCCCCCATTTTCCAGGAGATCCTTTTCTTCACAATTTAAACCCCAGCCCATTCCATGGTCAAAACCAGCAGCAGGTAGCATGGACTGTGCTAGCAGGACATTAATAAGCAGCAGACTTCCACAGAACCCAGCAAAGATTTGCCAGCAGGACAGACTTTCTCCACAAAGATTCCCAGAGAACTACTCACCCATCACAGACCTCCTTGATGATGGATGCAAGAGGCCTTTTCTAGAACAGAAAGAGAGTCCTCAGTAGCCGTGTTCCTCTCAACCAGAAAGGAATACTGCCCATTTCTATGCTTCCCACATTCCAGTTTCAACGCTGGGGTGCCTTTCCTCCCCCATCTGGTTACCAGGTCTCACCTGATCTATTTCCAGCAGCTGGGCATTGGCACCTGGCCATTCAACAGCCACTTTCACAATGTCTGAAGGTGGTGGCATTGCTCCAGACTCCTCCACGTGCCTTTACGACAGCATACACATCCACACCTGTTAAGAGAAAGGACAGTGAGCATCTTCTCTGAAAACTATTTCACTTGCTACACTGGATCTAACACCAGGTTTCCAAACACCTGAGCTCAGCCTTATGGTTTCCTGGACCTGACATGGACAGAACACCCAGTATTAGCAGAGATCAAGGCTCACACAAACAGCATGTTGTGAAAATTGCATGCCCAGCTTCATCACCTGAGAAATACTTGTGAGAGCTTATTGGGGCACTCACAAGAAGGAGGGTCACTGATCAGCAAAGCTCCATCTGCCACCCGCTGTCTGTACTGGCAGCTCAGTCTGCAGGACTACTAAAGCAGCAGCTCCCTAGGCTCAGCTGCTATCTGTAGGTGAGAGCAGGAACAGACTGTCCAGGTAGCCTCCATCCCACAGTGTTTACTCATGCCCTATCCAAATTTCTTAAATAACTTGATCCACTCAGGATACCCAAACAGGCTCTAAGGCAAAGAAGCAGCAGCTAGCTTTATCCTATTCCCTTCCTGTAACATCACAAATCCAAAACATGAGCATCCACCACAGAAAATAAGGTAACTCAGCATTTGCTTTGGAAGTCTACCTTTCACTCCTTTATCTGCCTTTCAGGGCATAAGCCTGCATTCAGGGTTTGGTCCCAGTCAGTTGTCAGACACAATGGTTTGTGCCCAAAAAGCTGGACTACGTGACCTCCTGCACTCCTACGACAGCCAGACTTGGCCCACTCTACCACCCCCCACCACCTGGGAAGCATCTGGCAAGCCAGATATTCTGGAAAGCCTGATATTCTGGAAAGCCTGATATTCTGGAAACCCCAATTCACAGAGATGGCTACAAGTCAGTACTCCTGGCCGTCTCTTTCTGTTTGTGCACCAATCCCAAGAGTGGTTTGTATCTTCTTAAAACTCATTAAATGACTGTAAGACTAAACACATCTCATGCAGAAAAGTACCAGTCAAGTTAGGTTCAGAATAACATCTCCAACCTTTCAGATAAGCAGCACACATTAGCTGGCAATGGAAAAGCAGAAGACTCAGGGCATCAAATCAGGGCAATTACCAGTATAAAACCAGTAATTCCCAAAGAGCCCAATTTGTATGACAATCCCAGACCTGCAGGGTATACAGGTTTCTGTACATTACATCTAGAAACAGACAGGCAGTTCCCAAATGGTGTGGGATTTCCACGCATTCTTCTCCAGCAATTAAAGGCTATGATGGCCAAAACTGAAAGCCTGAGAAACGTCAGTCCTGTGCAGAAGCATACACGCCACATCCCCAGCAACCAGCCTCTAATAACTGAACAGGTAATTACCTCTCCCACGAGCGAGTCAAGTCACAACCAGAAAACATCTACATCTATTCAATGTTCAAGACACAACAAATACACAGTGAAGAGACAAGGCTCAAAGATTAGTCCCTGAGTACTAAGAACTGAATTTGCAACTTTTTAAGCTAATTTACCCATGAGTAATTATGCATGAGTAATTAGCATCTAATTACCACTTCTCCCTTCAGCCTCTTGCAGTGCAGTCATAGTCTTTAATCTATATTGCAAGTGACAAGTTGCTGCTGAAAAGCACAAGGAAATATACCACTTTATATGCCAAAACAAAGATGTCCAGATTACCAGAGGTAGAAGCCTTTACAAATCTCTAACTTGTCTTTTCCCACAAGAACACGCCCCATTCAGAGAGGGGAAGTGCCCATTAAAAGAGAAACAGTGATATGAGGGGAAATCCTGCAGAAATCACAGAACATTTAGGTTTGGAAAACACCCTTTACGTCATGAAGTCCAACTATAAACGTAACACTGCCAAGTCCACCACTAAATCATGTCCTTAATAACCATATAAATGTCCTGTTTCATACCCAAAAAAGTACTGCAGAGGCATCCAGCACCTAGAGGTCATGCACTCTACCTGCAGCTCCCCTAATATCCTCACCACCAAAACCAGGAAGCAACCAAGTTGTATTGCACTACCTTGGTTGTGCAAAAGCTCTCAGCTGCATACAAATTCAAAGTAACTTACCATGATATTTAACACTTATTTCTGCCCCAAATTTCTTCCATAAATGAGCACCCACTCATGACTGGCAACCATGCTCCCTATTCCCATCAGTTTTTCATTGTGTATTTGCTGTGCCTTGAATAAACAGAGCTTCAAGGCCCTGAAAAATATCTTCAAGGTTATTTCTTTTTGCACAGCAGCACCACAAAACAGACACCACAGGTATCTCCACCAAGGCAGAGATTTGAACACCAAAGTGTTTTGGCTAAGGAGAACCCAGAGAAGCAGGAATTAAAAATTTTAAAAGGTAGGAAACTTTTTAGAACAGTCTTGGTCAAACAATGCTTTGAAGGACTAACACATCTCAATGGTTCAGCAGAAGCCACTTTCCAGAAGAGGACAAGGAAAACTGGACTATGAATACAAAGTACTTCAGGTCAGTCTCTTAACATGAGGTTGTCTGCCAAAAGCATGCCTTGAAAAGATTTCACTGTGCATCTGCAGACAAGAGGGATGTCAAGATGTTTTACAGTGGATATTTTGAAGTGCAAAGTGATAGAACTGATAAAATTGTTGAGAAGCTTTTATGAAGAAGTACAGACCATGATGTTGCATAACTGTGTTTATCAGTCACTTACGTGCTCTCACAGCACATTCTCCTCAACAGCATGTAAACAATTTCTCACAGTTTGTACAGAGAGACAAAAGCCAAGCTAAAATCCATCAAAAATTAATTCAGTCTGCTTCTGCAGAGTGAGATCTGTCATATAAAGTAGTGGTGCAAGGGTAGCTGCAGGGCAAGGAAAAATCAGCAGAGCCACTAAAAACACACTATTCAAAAGACTTCTGAGAAGCTGCAAGCTAAAACAACTAGAGTATTTTAAGCAGAATTTCCCTATTCACAAACTCAATCTTCTTTTCATTACAGATAGAGAACAAAGTGTGCTGCACACAGAATGAAAATGAGGAGGATGAAAGAACATTCCCTGAAAAAGAAAAGCTGCCTGGTAGAATCCACCAGTCAACAAGCGAATAGCTCCAGCTTCTGAAACCTGTAGATGCAACAAAACACCCTTGGCAGTCCTCAGCAAGTCCCCAGATGGTACCAACTGGCCAAGCTAAAGTTGGAAGTGATGCTGGCAGAGGGACTAATGGGACAGGTGGGCAGAGAACACACCTTCCCTGGCCATGCAGCATGAAAGGGTAGGAGATAGTACAGTCCAACCTGAAGGCTATGCAGTTTTCTGTTACCTCACACAACAAGCAATGAGAAACATCCCTCTCTAGATAAACCAGAGAACCAAATGGCTCAGATTCCCTGCCTCTAGAATCCTACATTCCTCCAAAGGCCTTCCATGGCTGCACTTTGGCTGTAAAGCACTACGCCTATGAGCCGTGGTCATGCACATTTCAACACGGTAAGGCAGAGACCATCTCTTGGCAAAGACAGAAACTGATAGCAACAAGCAAAAAGAGAACTGCTTTATTATTTTTAATCAGTCAAGTGACCTCAAAGCCGCCAGCCAGGCGGCAACCCCTGAAGCTTGGCCCAAAACCCAATTAAAGGGATTAAACAATTTTTCTGCTAAGCACTCTCCGCGCTGTACCTCGGCTCCCGAGGGAGCACCGGCCTCGCCCCTCTCTGTGGCTGCTCGGAGCGGGCGCGGCCCCTCCGGGGGCAGCGGGGGCGGTGCGCCGGGAGCGGCACAGCGGGAGCCGGGCCGGGCCGGGGGCGGGCGGAGGAGCCAGGCCGGAGTCTGGGCCGCAGGGAGGGCGGTGGGCGCGGCGCCACAGCGCGCCCCGGGAGGCAGCAGACCCGAGGCGCTCCGCCGACAGCTGCGCT
>VZUI01038420.1:0-13811 GCA_013401135.1 Cettia cetti | reverse complement strand
CCAGGCTGAACAATCCCAGCTCTGCCAGCCTTTCCTCCCAGCAGAGCTGCTCCATCCCTCTGATCCCCTGGTGCCTCCTCTGGGCTCTCCCCAGCAGCTCCACGTCCTTCCTGTGCTGGGCCCCAGGGCTGGGGCAGCTCTGCAGGTGGGGTCTCACCTGAGGGGGGCTGAGGGGCAGAATCCCAATCCCTTTCCTGCTGCCCATGCTGCTTTCAATCCATAGGAAGGTTTAAATCCCTTCATCCCCACACTCCAAGCCACTGCCCAACACAAACCAGGAGCTGATGTTTCCTAAGAACAACCAGTGCTTCCAGTTGCAGAGCAATTCAAAGCACCTTGAGACAATGCAGGCCAAGGGTTCAGAAGCTGAGCACAAAATTCTTCTCCATGGTGAATGCTTTCCCAGGGAAGGGGGGAAAAAGTACCCAGTGTTTGTGCCTCAGTACAACCAGTGCTTTATAAGCTCTCACAGACCGATACACAGCCCTGGCACTTGAGGACCACGGGACTAAATTCAAAGATCTTTCCTGTGCTAACTCACTCCTCCATGGGGAATTCAAACACTTACCAGACTGAGGAATATCTACCTCTGCCCTGTCACACTCCCTTGCTCCTTCCTCACCCTTCCCCTCATCACCCACACAGTCACTTGGTATTTATTCTGCTCTATTTTATTTGGATTTCCTCTAAGCAGGCTCATTAATCTTCCCTGCAGATGCACAGCTCTGACAGCCGGGGTCCTGACACCTCCAGAGCCAGCGAAGGACATTCTCATACTCTTCCCTTCTTTTTTTCCCTGCTCCTTTCTCCTTTTAAAGAAACCCTTCATACCTCACCAGGCACAGGGTTTTTGATGAGAAGGTCATGTGAACTAGAGACAAGGGGGCTGTGGGGGAGGAAGGCAAGGGAAGAGGATGCAACTCCCACAAGGAACTCCCAAAGTCCCACTGAAAAGGTCAGGATGCTTTTGAGTCCTCTGCACTGCTCCCCGACACAAAAAAATATACTCTGCCCAGTGCAGAGATACTTGATAAAGAGTCTAATGAAGTGGAAAGAGTGTTGTAGGGGAAGAATAGTCCTCTCTCATCTCGACATCCCATGATGCTCCATCCAGTTGCTATGGAGACTTTAAAAGAGAAAGGGTTTTGTTGTCTTGAAGGGCCTTCTCCCTTCCCAGTAACCTTGACCTTTTCCAGGTTTGTGTGTTTGTGTGTGCATGCGTATGTATTTGTAAAAAAGAGATAAGGAATTCCATTTCGTCTTATCTGGTCATGGCTCACTGGCTGGCACTGATGCATGTGGGGGGCCGTCAGCTTGGCTCAGCACGGAGATTTGGAAAGGATAAGAGCAGGAAAATACGGAGGGGAGCAGTTAATTAAGGCTGATATTGCAAAGGACATTGTTTGCTGGATAATGAATTCCATCCGCTCCAGAAACACAAGTGCAATTAAAGGTGTGAGGGATGAAGGGCAGGAGGGAGCAGTGGGTCACTGTCACTGTACAAAGTGGCCCCAGGGGCTCTCCAAAGCTGGGGTTTCACACAAGAAAACCACCACCAGAGATTATTTCTCATAAACGAGGCAGAGGAGCTGCTGCCTTGTTTTTCCCCAGGTGAGGAAGGGCTCCCTGTGGTGTCAGTCCTCAGAGGGATGTGAGAGTCACTCAGGTTGAAGATGGGCAGATTTAGGAGGTCCTCAGAGCAAGAGGAATATGGAGTTAAGCAGACAGGCCCATGCACAATAACACTGCCCACAAGTTCAGGTTCATTCCCTCCCCTTACCAGGAATTTACTGGTAATTACTTAGCAGGAATTTACTTCCCATTTTTAGCCAGGCCAACAGGGATACTCAGGTGTCACTAGGAGCCCACTGTTCTCATCCTCCACCAGCCCTCACAATGCCCAGCCCACATCTACACCCCCTCTACCTTCTCCATCTCCTTCCTGAAGGGGAGAGGGAACCTTGGTGCTGGAATTTGTGCTCCAGCTTGGGTCCCCTCCTGGCTCAGAGGCCACCACAGACCCTCTGCTCGTTCTCCAGATGAGGGCACGAACCTCTGTGTGCCACCACCTCATGGGACAGACAAACAAGAGAGGAAAGATGATGGAAAATCATCTTTTTTGTGGGATAGGAGCCACAAAGCTTGGCTTTGAGAACGTTGGCACTGAGAGGAAGGAAGGCATGGAATATCCTGCCCTATCCTCTACAACACCAGAGAAACCCAGGCAGCCCCTTCTAGCCAAGAGCACAACAACATCCAGGAGTCAGGCCCGGATTTGGATGGAGCTTTGCACAACCCCTTTTTTAATTACTGAGGATTATTTGTGTTAGATAAACAACCTGACACCCTTTGGCACCTGGTTTGCTCCCGCTGTAGGTTAATGAGGATCTGATGTCTGGGACGTCTTTGAGCTGCTCTTCATTACCAGCAGCAGAAGCATCCCAGGGTCAGAGTCCTAAGCCCTTTAGGGATTTAGCTTCCCTGTCCCTAAAGAGATCACAGATAAGGTTTATGGTCACCACTAACCCTGTGTCTGTGCACTCTCTAAATTAACACAGCACTGACCCAGGCAAGATAAGGAATTAATCAAAATGAGCTCCCTGAGCAGTGGCCTTGGCAGTTCTCTGCTCTCCTCCCTCCAAGCCTGGCTAAGCTTCCTCAGATCCTGACTGGCTTAAAGCAACTCTATTCCACTCGCTGCTCCTGACAGCTTTCCACATCATGTTCCAAGTGAGAAGAGAGTACAGAAAGAAAAGAAAATCATAAAAGTTTTGTTGGAAAATATTTCTCTTTTAGACAAGACTGCTGTTGATACAATCACTTTTCCATTTTCTGCAGGAGTCTGAGTGTGAACCTCTCCCCCAGCCCATCTCTCAAGCTTATGATCTGAATTTGTTTGTCCATTCCCAGCCTGCCAAACCATTTTCAATAATAAGATCCATCTCCTCCTGCTCAAGGCTGCATTGTCTTCATATCCTTGGAGATCAGATGTCTGTTCTCCCTTTTATCACTTGAGCTGCACGTGTTTTGATTGTAAACACCCTGATAACACTCCAGTTAGCCCCTCACATGTGAAATAATAAAGGAGAGATAACATTTCTAGACGTGACACTTAGACTGTCATCCTACCCTGAGATAACAAGGAGCAGACAGCCCCGGAGTCTGTCTTACCCCGATAAAGATCTTGTCACCATAGATACAAAAGAGATAAACTTTCTAAAATAATATCCCTGTTCATGTCACTTTGCTCAAGTTGGAGAAGTTCAATTCCTCTCCCTCCTCCCACAGGTGTGTTCACCACTCCTGCCATGCCCATCCCCATGGAACGAGCCCTTGGCATGTTACAAGACATGGGATTTGTGTTTCTCACCCAGGAGGAGCAGCTGACAGGGACCGTCTCCCATGATCAGGTTTTGGGCACCACCAGCTCTGGCAGAGCAGAGAACTCACCAAACACTTCTTGTAGAGGCTGATGCCCACCACAGCCCAGCCAAGCCCCAGTTGTCCCCACGTGCTGCACACCCCTGCTCCCAAAAATCCCCCACGTCCGTGGCTGTGTGGTCCATCGCAGCAGGATGCTGCTCCCTGCAGCAGGTGCCAGCATTCTGAGCTGCCTTTCTCCATGCTGACTACAAGAGATGCTTGACATTTCCGAGTTGAGGCGTTTCAGAAATGACAAACGGGCTTGCAATCAAAATGAAAACGTGTGCAGAAACATCTCTGATCAGGATGGGAGTTGCCAGGCTTAGAAGCTGAAAGCCGAGCATTCCTCCAATAAAGCACAATAAAATTACATCATTTATTCAAGAAATACATCTGGCAATCCAACACTACTTGGGAGTTGCTTTTATTGTTTGGTTGGTGTTTACGAAAGTACTTTTAAATACTTCATAAAGTGTTTTGAAGGACAAAAACATCCAAAGGGAATTGTTCTAAATTGACATTTTCTCTAAAGAAACAAGGTGAAATACCCGTTGGAAGTCTACCACATTTAGTTGTCCCACTGAAGAAGCAACTACCAACACCAATGTGTTTTGGTGATACCAATGTGTGTGGCCTCACCATTGTAGAAAACGCAAGAATTTATTCTCCTCCTGGTGAATATTGACCCTGGCTTTGCTTCACTGCATATTTGCCTCTCGGGTCAATAAATCATCATGTTCATCTCAATAGAAGTCAGTATCTGCTTATTATTATATTAACCTTTCCCAGGCAGATAACAGTTGGTTTTCCCCTCTAATAAGATATTGCACAAATTGGATAACCAAGAAAGATTCCTTTGTGATTGGACTTTTTCACTACCAGCATTCTTGCTCAGTTTGAGGCATGTGAAGCAACACCCATTTAATGCACCACATGGAGCTGTCTTTCTCCTACAAGCAGCTTTCAGAGCACAGACTGAGCCCCAGGAAAAGCCCTGGGATATCTGAGAGATACACACCCGTGGAGTCTGTCCTCTGGCCAAAAATGTGAAAGAAATGCTGCATCATTTGGTCCTGCAAGAGGTCAGGCTTTCATCCTGGCCAGGTATTAGCATGAGCCTTCACAAAGCACCCAACACAAAGACAGGGAGGCTCAGCCAGAATTTGGGAAGAAAAGATATGTGAATTCGTGAGGAAGGGTAGCTAGGCAGAAGGACAGATGGAAAGCATGAGTTTGAAGGCAGAAGGAAAGAAGCCTGGCACACAGGAATAAAAAGTGACTCTTCATTATGGAGAGAAAAGGGCACGTGCTGAAGTGGAGCCCAGCCTGGGTTCCCCCACACGGGGCACAGGGGACAGGGGATACCTGGTGGGGCTGTGCCTGCTGCCCTCCTGTCACCAGCCTTTGGGGATTACAGACAGCATGGCACTTCTTCAAAAGTGCAGAAGACAGCCTTGACATCCTGGCAAATTCCTGCCTTCAATAAAAAGCAATAACTTGCAAGGCTGTGTGTGAGATATGGCGACACATATGGCTGGCACGGTGTCCTACATACTGCCACCAGCCACCTCGCTGCCTGCAAAGCTCCTCAGCCATTAAAGTCACACGATAAAATGTAATTTGCCTTTATATCTTAAGCTCAAAAGAGCCTTTAAATTTGATATATGCACTGCTTCCCTGAAATCTAGATTTTAACGGTGTTCTTTCACATGCAAGTGCTGCCCACAGGTGCCAGCCAGACTTTCTGTATAGGGGAAACAGAATGCTGGTAAAATTTAGGATAAAACATTTATCATGTTTCATTAGATTAGACTGGAGCAGAATGAAATGTGTGTCATTAATCTGTTAGTCTGTGCATATCTGCCCAGTGAGGGGTGGCTCACCTTGGGTACCTGCTGGGAGTGAGACCAGGGAGAGCTGAAGAGGAAGGGAAAGCTTGAGCTTTCTGGAAAAGACTGAACGAGAGGGATACTGGGCCAGAGGGCAGGGAGGAAACAGCACAAAGTCATTGCCATAATCTGTATAAAATGCCCCTGGAGTCTGCTGCTGGATCCAAATGTGCTCCCTCTGTTTATAAACACTCACTTCCAAAAGCTTCTGAGCTGCTGAACAAAAACAAACACCAGCCATGATATGAGATAAAGAGGAAACGAGCCAGAGTAAACCCTGCAGTGGGAACAAAGCCTGGGAGAGCAAATACAGAGCCCCAGGGGACAGAGGCTGTGGAAAGCACAGGGAAAGGATGCTCACAGGTGTGGCAGGAACACCCATGGCCCCACGAAGGAGGAAGAGTTCCACCAGGTTTTTCAGCAGTGTGGAGAACCAGGATGAGCTTTACAGCTTGGTAGAAACCCCCCTGAAAGACTCAGGGCTTTTCACTTCCAAAATCCACCCAAACTGTAATAATAGGCACTTGGGCTGGATGGCTGCTGCCCCCCTGAAATCCAGATTAATCCAGGCAGATGCTGAAGCCCTGGCAGCACATGGCTGAGCAGGAACTGTTCCTCCTTTCCCATGCTAGAATAAAGCTTGGCTTTGAGACATCCCACTTCACCCAAGGTACCCAGCTTCTGTAGCCAGGAAAACCCTTCCAAATCCCAGAGTGCCTGGCTCCCTTCACCAGGGGAAGGATGGGCTACAGCCAGCTCAGATAACCTGGGAACAACAGTGATTCAGTGGAGGAGACAGCAGCAGACACCACAAGCAGCCACAGCAGGGGACAAAGTGCCACCACCTTGTGCCAGCCCAGGCTTGCTCCTTGGAAAAATGTTGCTGGACATGCCCAGGGACAGGAAGAATTTCCACAGGGGGAATGGCATCATTTCAGCAACTTCCACCTTTGGAATGCACCCATCCTGCCTCCCAAACCCAGGCCCAAACAGGCCAGAAGATGAAGGACACCTGTGACACAGGGCACATTTCATGATGGCAGGGAGGAACCCAAGCCCCCATCCCATGGTCAGAGCTTCCCCCTGCAAAGGGAAGGAAATGGCAGCCCATGCTCTGTGGCACAAACACCTCATGGGATGATGGGCACACACCCAGCCCAAAAACTTTTGGCTTTTTTTTTTTTTTTGTCTTGTTTTTCATGTGATGGAATTGAAGGGTTTCCTGCTGTGCTCTGAAAAGGGCAGAAACAATAACCTTTGCAATTAGCACTTGGCAGAACAAGCTCCTGTCCACAATAAATTAACGGAACCAATTAGGGAGGAGGGAAAATCACCAGATGCCATGAGGTAAAGCCTGGCTCTGCCAGAGTACAAGCAGAGGCCATTCTGGAGCACAGCCACTCTGGGACATCCTGCTGGCCCCGAGGAGGGACAGACAAAGGCTTCCTCCCTGTGCCCAAGCTTTGTCCCAGCCAAGGGAGGGGTGGAAAGCCAAGCCACACTTCTATTTGAGACCTGTCATATGAAATTTATTGCCATGTTCTCACCTTGCTGGTGGCAGCCACATCCCAAAGGGCCTCTCAAGGCAAGGGGGGGTCACAGACCAGTCCCTCAAGGGGTGAAGTTCTCAGCTGGGATATGATGGGTTGAACTGTGTTAGAACATTTTCTCTTAGCTTTGTTTGCTCCAAGACCTTCAGTTCCTCCCTGTTGTAGCTACTATCTGTGTGACACAGAGGTTCCTTGCCTGCCACTCCCCTGGGACAGCCACTCCATGCAAGGAGGACACTGAGGAGCATGCCTGGAGTCCCTGTCAAACCTCACCAGCTGCCTGTGCCCCTACTGAGAGCAGAGACCACCAGCCTGGGGACACGTGCCACGGAAGGTTCCCAAGGCTGAGCCATCCTCAACAACAAACGTGGCCTGAAATAACCAGAACACTGATTTTTCAGCCCCTACCTGGTCCAATGTGCTCCATTCTTCCATCCAACTGAAGCAGAAAACTGTATTCCAGCTTTAGAAACACATTTGGGCCAGCATCCCAGGAAAGATCACTGTTCAAATTGACTTGGACATGAGAAAAGGCGTGTGCTTCAGGAAGGGAGAAGGGAAGCATAAAGCAGGCAAAGTGACAAACAGCAGCGTGTCAGGAAGGGGAGATGTACCTGGTGGGCTCGGCAGAGATCACTCCCAGACCCATCTGTTGTCACCTCTTCATTAACGAGCTGGAAAAAGAAGTAAAGAGCAAATAACAGAATTGGCAGGCTCTGCTGTATTAGGAGGTGATGCCATCCTGCAGTGAAGGACAGGGACATAAAACAAATGAGAAGACAGGTTAGAAATCAGGGTAGGAAATAAAGAACAATGAGAAAAATGTCTCTCCACACAGATTTACAGAGGGGATCAAAACCATTCAGGCAACCAGAAATTCCCCTCTGCAAAGGTTTCTGGTATTTCAGATTTGTAGGTGCTGTTAAACAAAAGCCAAAATCATCCCCAGAAGAAAGTGAGTTCCGTGTATCAATTATTTACTATTTGCTGGGGATTTTTCTCTCTGAAAGGAAGTTCCTGGGTATTTCAGACAGCAGGGACACAAATGTCTGCCCCATGGACATCTCCACAGCCCCACCATGGGAATTCAGTCCCATCACTCACTATCCAAAAAGCCTGGGGATGGGCACTTGGTCTGATTTCATAACCTCAGAGTAAATCCAGCTTCAGCTCCCAGGCTTTTCTTCTTTCTTTCTCCTCAGAATCCCTTTTTTCTTTAATAGGAGTTACATAAACACTCGACTCCCAGAAGCACTGCTGTAGGAAAACAGGAATACTCACATGAGCCTCCAGCATCCCTCTCCAGCCAGCAAAGCTCAAACGACCCAAGCAACGAATTCATGCATCCAGAAAAACTCAGAAATTCCTAAGGAGAGTCCATTGACTGCCTAAAAAAACCAAACCAAACCAAACCAAACCAAAACAAAACAAACCAATGAGCAGTAATTGGTAGTGTTGTTTTTAAAGCCACATTCAAGGTGCAAGAGCAAGAAGTGCCTTGAGCATTCACTTGGGGTTCTCCTCCAATTCATCTGGATGTGGACACAGGAACAAGGTTTAGACAAGACATGCACACACAAACAGCCAAGAGGGGTAGGAGGGCTGAATAAACACACAGCTCTGGGGTTTCAGTGGCTATATATAGATATATCTATTTTTTAAAGTATATATATACACACACACAACGTTAGGTGGATGCAGAGATGCTCAGAAATCTTTGAAGATGACCTGATGAGATCTCAGTGTGAAAAATCACCCTTCTCAGAATTTTTCCCTCTTCCTCCTTGCTCTTTCCTCTTGGATTAGAGAGCCAGCACACTGGACTATAAGTGAACACTCAGCAACACTGGCCTTCTCCCAAGCCTTAAATTGTTTATAGCCCATTCGATCTGCACTTACAGCCTTGGACCTGCTAATCTAATTGCATCTTCTTTCTATGGCTGGGCTTTTTTCCTTTTAAACACCATCTTATCTAATCAACACCATTTGCATTGTGTGAAGTCTATACATGCTCCAGGAGCACAGTCAATCAGATTTAATACATCAAAGAGCTTTTTTCCTAAAGCTCAGCATTTTTTTTTTTTTTTTTAATGTAAGCATGAATATGTGTGCTCAAAGCAGGGATTTATGAAGATTCTGCAGGGCTGGGTTTTCTTCTAATTTCCAGGGAAAACTATGGTGCCAGAGTGTGGCTGGAGTTTCTGTGTTCCTACAGCACACCTTCTGCTCTGCTTCCCAACCCCCAGAGCAGAGATGCTGCTGTGACCTTTTGCCACGTGGGGGCAAGGAAAGAGACCACAGCTCCAGCAGGACTCTGGAGCAGGCAGTAGGACACAACAGTGTCATGGTGGCGATCCCAGGAAAGCTCTGCACGTATCCCACATTCCCTGAACGGCTGGGGCGGTACCAGAGAGTGACAAGTGGCCTGATGGACCTCAACTGATCTCACTTCTCACTGGCCCCTGCTGCCCTCAGCCACCTGGGTTTCCTGAGAGGCCAAAGACACATCATCCCCTAGGTTACTGGAGAGAGGGAGCCTTCCAGGCTGCTACAACTTGATTTATAAAAGCACCCTTCCGGTTCTGATTCATCCAGCAAACAATGTTCCTTCTCCCCACTGTGCAATTACTGAGCACAAACATTGGCTTTTAATTACAAGAATAAAGTTTGTATTCAAAATTAAATTCTTAGAAGCTTAATAACCAGAGTTTTTAGGAAGGGACTGTGATCCTACTTGCAAAGACCGACCACACAGATGCCTTTAACTTGGTATATCAAACTGGGCACACATTTGCTCTCATTCTCCAGAATCCTTCCTCCATGCCTGCAATTTCTGCTCAGATTTGATCTCTAGTTTCCCTAGACTGCAGTCATTGCTCCAAAGAATACAGCTGAAGCCTACAGGTTGCTCTCCAGCTGACTTCTGAAACCTGATGGGAAGTTTCGTCTCAGCTTCTTCTGCCACTTCCCAGCTATGGTAGACATCAAAAGAATGGTTTTGTCCAATACTCACATAGAATCCTTTGAATACTTCACCCAAATCTGTGTGAAAAAGCAGATTTCTGCTGTTTAGGCATGGCATGACCAGCCCAGGGCTCTCTTGTTCTAGATCTCATCCTGAAGGGTTTGATTTAGGAGAAGTGGCACCACAGCTTTTGTCTCTTGGATCTACCCTGAATGGAGAATCCCAACTGCCCCCTGCCACAAGGCTCTGAGTGGGATCAAATTAGAGTCAGGATGAGGCCTGACACTGGTCTGGGTCTGTTGGGTCCTATTTTTCCCCTATCAACAAACAAAAAAAAAAAAGGAGAAAACACTCACATGTATGACTTGTCCACCAACTCATTCACTCCTCCCCTCCCACGGCTAAAATAACAATATTCCAAAGATTTCACAACCTTCTCCTGCCAGACCAGCTGAGTCCCACTCTGATGAGGGAGACAAGTCCTCCTTTTCCTGGGAGAGCTAATCCTGAGCTTCAATTAAAGTGGATTTCAATAGACTGGAATCCAACAGGCTTCCAAATGATTCCCCTTTTCTTTCTGGGTGTGTTTGGTCACCGAGTCTTGTTTCTCTCCACAGGGAAGTCATCCACTAAACCTGCCTGCTTATTTAAACCTCAGCAGCCTCAGCCTGCTGCCGTTTTGCCACCTGAGACCAAAAACCTGGAGTCCCTGAGTCACTGAAAGCAAGATACAATTAGCACCAATTCTGCCTGGCTCACTCCCTCCTATTCCATGCCCATGTCTGAAGCTCCTTCCTTTGTGAGCTCTAATGCGTGTTTAATGTGCAACTTAATTATTTGATTACAACAGCATAATTGTGTAATTGTAATGTATTGTGCAAGTTGGCTGGAAGGAGATGGGAGATGCTTGCTGAGTGACGTGGATTCCACAGAACAACAACAGCATCGAGGAAACAAGAAATCCAACGAGACGATAATTTGGAGGAATAGTCAAGAAAATGGGCACTTTGGAAAATGAAAAGTAATCTTTATAATTAATTTATTCTTCCCTCTCGCTGTGATCAGTGAGAAATTCCCTGCTCGTTGCCAAAGCACATGGCTGTGCTGGAGGTGTGGGGCTGGGCAGCCTGTCCTGTCCCTGCCACATTCCCCCAAGGAAAACTCGAGATGTGCCCAAACTGTTCTGATCTGGCCCTCGAAAAATGGTAGCAGAGCAAACACACAGAGGTTTTACTGCATCAAAGGCACCCTCAGCTCAGCCATGACCACGTGCCAGCCGATGGAGCCAAACAGCCTCCTGTGGAATAACCTTCCCATGGAAATAGGAAAAGATGCACAGAGGGGATCATGGCAATTAATCACAGAGTACTAATTCAAGTACCTGGATGAGCCCTCTGGGCCATCTCAGTGCAACACTTTTGCTCTCCAACATCTGGACTTTAGATCAGAATGCTCCTGTCCATGGACTGAACCCAAAAATGAGGGAAAAAACCCTGGAAGGCTTTGATCGAGGTAAGCAATAGACAGAGGAGCTCACTGCAAGGATTGCAAACCACATCTTGGGGATCAGTTCTGAGCCCAGCTCCATGAGCTCTCCAGTTTCTCCTGCTTTCCTTCAAAAGACTTTAATGACTCCCTGTCCTCCAGCAGCAAGGAGAGCCACATTCCCAAGGAGACCCACATTCCCAAGGACACCACATCAATAAATAAGAGGAGCAGCAGCTGAGACAGCCAGCTCAGCCTCCTCATCCCACATCTGGTGAGGCACAGTCTGCCTGCATCATCCCCAGTTTCTGTGGGAGACACAAGCCCTCAGGAATTATTTTAGGGAGATCACTGAACCTGTTTCTCATCAGCAATTGGTGGATAACTGGTGAGGGCTGGTACCGTAACACTTTCCACAGCCAGGGTTTCTCCCAACACGAGCCCCCATAGACAGATCTGTGCCCAGGTCCTGGCAGCTGCACACACACTGCCACAGGCTGCTTTGCAGGTGACATTTCCACACCACTGGGGTTACACTCGTGGCCGTTTCAGCCAAGTTTCTCCCTTGGCAAAAAAACAGGGGGGTCCTGACCCATTTCAAAGCCTGCTCTGGTCTGAGCACAAACTCAGAGTAAGGAGCACGGAGACTCCTCCAATGCCAGGCAGAGAGAGGCAGTGACAGCCTGTCCATCTGCCAGCCACCCAAATAAGATTAAGGAGCAAACTCTGGGAGGTGGAAGTGGTCTTTCTGCCAGTAACAATGAGCTCTTGTAGCAAAGCCAGCCAGGGAGGGATAGTGAATGGAACCAAATAACTGCAGTTACGCCCAAACTAAGTTTGCCCCAATTTTAATTTATACTCTGAGATGAGACTTAATTTCAGTCCAAAGGGGCTGTTTCTCCCTGGGGTCTTTCACTGTGCTCACACCAGGGTTAACAGCACAACGCAATTAAAATGGAAAGCTTCCCTCCCCATGGAAAGAGCTGCAGAAATACCAGGAGGCTCCACCCTGTCCCAGAAACAGACATTTTGGGATTTGAATAATACGCCACAACCCTCAAAAATTCTGCTATCTCCAAGCTTGCAGTGAGACAAGGAAATATTTTCTACCAAAACAAGAATTCAGCACTCAGAGATGATGCTTCAGGATAAAAGTGTTTGTTTGGTGGAGTTTACTTTTTAATGAATGTCATCTGAAGCCAAAGCATTTCTCGTTTACAATTAGAGAAAATAAAGATTTGTATGCACGCTCAGCTTAAAAAAAAAAAAAAAAAGGAAAGAAAGAGGATTTAATGGAATCCTAACAGAGCAGATTTGGCATATCCCACACATTCCATTGCTTTAGAATAAAAATGACAAGCAAACTTTGTGTGCTGAAGCTTTCTTGCTGTTCGACTGACTGCAAGGTGAAGAGAGGCTGCAGATTGTCCTGGGCCATCAAGGATTTCCAGAGAATCTTTCTCAGAAGCAATCAGGGCTATCAGCTTTAAAACCCACTGCTGAGTCCTCTGCCATTCCAGAGGAAATCATTAACATTTTGCTCCTGGACAAAAGAGGAAAGGCCTTCTCCTGTGGATGTGGGCAGCTGCTGGGCCCCCCAGCAGCATCCATCACCCAGCATGTGGGGTCTGGAATTCCTGCCGGTGCACCAGAGTGTTTGTGTGCATTTCTGAGTGCCTGAGAGTTATGATGTTGTGCCAAGGCTTGTCTGACTCTTCTGGGAGGTCACTCAGACATGTTGTAATTCAACAGACGCGCAAGAAACACAATTTAGCACCATCTTTTCCACCTTCCAACTACTCTCGCTCCAAGGAAAAGGAAAACAAAACAAAATGTTCCAAATGTATCAGTGGCAGGTTCCTGATCTCACAGCACAGCTGCTGCCTGTGCTGCCCAACACACATACAAAATCTGGGGTGGGAGGAGATTTGGAGCTGCTTTTCCAGAGGAGTGAGCCTCAGGCTCGTCCATTGGTGTGAACCCTCACAGCTTCCCTGCAGTGAGGGTGAAAATCTCTGTCAGGGAAGGAAATCTGGATTAATGCTGCTAATGAAAAGGGACAGAGCACATGGTGGGCAGGACCAAACATCTTCTTTTCAGGGGAGGAGATGCATATAGATATCAGAGGATTATGGAACAGCTTGGATTGGAAGGGACCTGAAAGCCCATCCAGTCCCACCCTTGCCATGAGCAGGGACACCTTCCACTAACCCAGGTTGCTCCAAGCCCTGTCCAGCCTGGCCTTGGACACTTCCAGGGATCCAAGGGCAGCCACAGCTTCTCTGAGCACCCTGTGCCAGGGCCTCATCTCCCTCACAGGGAAGAATTCCTTCCCAACATCCAGTCTAAAGCTACTCTTTGGCAGTGAGAAGCCATTCCCCATGTCCTGGTACTCCAGACTCTTGTAAACAGTCTCTCTCTCTCTTTTTTTTCTTTTTTTTTTTTTTTTTTTTTTTTTTTTTTTTTTTTTTTTTTTTTTTTTTTTTTTTTTTTTTTTTT